>VWZV01012756.1:33157-99295 GCA_013397155.1 Irena cyanogastra | reverse complement strand
TCCCTGAGCCATCCCTGAGCCAGGTCCCTGAGCCACATCCCTGAGCCACATCCCTGAGCCATCCCTGAGCCATCCCTGAGCCCCATCCCTGAGCCACATCCCTGAGCCACATCCCTGAGCCATCCCTGAGCCACAACCCTGAGCCACATCCCTGAGCCACATCCCTGAGCCACATCCCTGAGCCAGGTCCCTGAGCCACATCCCTGAGCCAGGTCCCTGAGCCAGGTCCCTGAGCCATCCCTGAGCCACATCCCTGAGCCACAACCCTGAGCCATCCTTGCTGGATCAGTCTGGCTCTGCTGTTCCCAGTCCCCAAGGAATGCTCAACAGGGACACACCAGCATTCCCACCTCTTAAGGGAGAGAAAAATCTTCATTTTCTCCATACTGGGGACCAGAGGCACCTCTGCCACTGCTGTGTGTGGCCTTGGGCACGTCACTCATCCCTGTCACCCTCCAGCTGCATGGCTGCTCCCACAGGGATTTCATTCAGTATTTGGGAAGAGCATTTTCCTTAACGGGGCTGAAACGAGGCTAGAGAACAGGAATCCTGTGAGAGGACACACCAATGACATCAGACCCACCTAGGTTTCAGAAAGTTAGCTAAAAAAAGAACCAGAAAAAGGGGGGAAACGTGTCCATTAGCAAGAAGAGATTATGAAGAGACTGGCTGAGGTTCCCAGAGGAATCTCCACTGTGGAGAACCAAGGATAAAGTGGTCAGGGTGTCTGTGCTCCAGTCCACTCCAGCCCCACACCACTGCAGGAGGGGATTTGGCCCCAACATGGAACACACAGAGGTTTCTGGGATCCCTGTGAGAAAAATGCATATTTTATGATTGGCTCTTCACAAATATTAAAATGAATACTGTATATGCTATGTTGGAAAGTTATGCTGTATTAATCTCTTTAAGTAATGCTGTATTATACTTTTTTTTAAGAAGTGTGGTAAATACAGTTTTTAGGCTATAGCATAATATCAAAATAGAAACTGTGTGATGTATGATAATTTTTGTAACTATCTCAAGGAATGGAAAAGACAATCATGAAATTCTTCCCACTATCCTATCTGGATAGAGATAACAGAACAGCAACAGACACCAAGATTCCAAGAGAAGAATTATTGCCTCCTTGTCAGGAAAGCTCAGACTTGGAGGAACCAAGAAGGCTGATTTACAAGATGAGAGGGAAAAGCTAAAATTGAGCAGAAACACCCTAGTTTGAAAAGAATATTTGAATCATGCATGAGCTATATGAATATGCAGCAGGCTATTGCTTTTAAGGGGTAATCCTTTGTCAGCAAGGTGTGCCTGGTGGTGAATGCCAGACACCTGGACATCCGTAATTCTCTGTTTTATTGTCTCTTAATGTCCTCATTTTCCTTATTATTTTCCTTACTACTTTCATTACTATTTTCATTATTATTAAACTTCTAAAATTTTAAAACAAGTGAATGGCGTTTTTCACAACTGCAATGAGAATTTTAATACCTGCTCAGCAGCCCCCACGTCCAAGCCCAGCTCCGGGAATTCCAGGAGAGGAGGAGCTGCTCATCCCCTCTGTGGGACACTGGGGAACCCACACACACTGAGGTTTGATGTTTTGCAGTGGTTGTGGGATCACGGGTGGAGCATTTCCCTCCTGAAATCCCTGCTGGAATCCCGGGGATGGATGCGGGAGCTGCCAGGACCTGGCTGCGGTGGCTTCTCCAACCAGCTGCTGTGAGAGACCTCCCTGGGAGCCAAAAGTGGGGCTGCAAAACCCTTCCCGAGCCAACCTTGCTGCTGGCACAGCTGGGCGGGTGCCAGTGCCTCAGTTTACCTGCAGGGAGGGTCTGTCCTGACAAAACCAGGTGATTGGGAATGGGCTGTCACAGCCAAAATATTGTACATTTATTTTTTTTGGTGCATTCAAATATCATCCACTCCCCCTCCGGGAGGAAATACAGAGACTTTCCAAAGGGACAAATCCTCGCCTGTGAGGATGTAACTCATGGAAAGCAAAAAGAGCAGAAAAAGGCCACGTTTGATGCTGTTTCTCTCAGGAGAAGAGTGGTCAAAACATTCCAACTTGGCTTTTTTTTTTTTTTTACTGCCCATATTTTTTTTTTACTTTATTCCCTTTTTTCTCCCCCAGTTTTCCATGGTTTCCAGCTGGGACCAGAATGTGCCCCCTGGCATTGAGAGCTGCCAGTCATTATTATTCAGCCCCCAAATTTAAATTTTATCCAGAGAGTTTTGCTTTTGCTTTCATTTCAGTTGGAAAAGGAATAAAAGAGGGAAAAAAAAAAAAAGAAGAAGAAATGAAACCACAAAAAGCTTCTCAGAGAAGAGCAAGTCCTGCTCTAATGCAAAGAGCAGCTGGGGCTGGACCAAGGACTTAAAAAACATTTATGATCTCCTTAAAATGAGGGGAACTTCCAGTTCCCTGCAAACAGGATTGGACCCCCAAGCTGGATTTGGGATCCTTTTTGGGGTACCAGCAGAAAAATCGGGATGATGGTTGCTGGTGTAGGAGATGTTCTGGGAAGCTCTTTAATCCAGGAGCAGCTGCTGGAGGCATTTCCAGCCAAGGAAACTCACTGCTATGGCTTGTTCCTTGGAAAATGAGGATTTGTTCCTTGGAAAGTGAGGATTTGTTCCTTGGAAAATGAGGATTTGGGCCCAGACTCCTGCAGGGAGGGGCTGANGATTTGGGCCCAGACTCCTGCAGGGAGGTGCTGAGCTGAGGGTGGAGGAGCTCCCAGGGTGACTCAGACTCCAGGAGTTCAAAGTGGGAAATGGATTTGTAGAGAGATTTTAGGGTTTGATAGAAGGTTTATATCGTGTGTATGTAAATGTTGAGACAAGAAATATTGATTTAGAAACACTATGGAATAAGATAGATATTACAGAAAGAGAAATGGAGTTAGAAAAAGGTTTTAAAAGACAGTTTTGTAAACAAGATTAGGTATTTTGGAGAAATTGAATTATGAAAGATGTATTGCAGTAGGACTTACGAGGGGTAGTTTTAGATGATTAGATTTAAGGTATTTATAACACGGCATGGTAAAAAACTGATAGGTTAAGAAATATTTACAGTGTGTTGTAATTAAGAAATAGTTTTTGATAGTAATGGTGTGAGTTGTAATATCACCATTGTATTTTTTTTTAATGAGACTGAAAATGGATTAAAATTTTAAAAATATTTTTAGTTGTTTTATTTTTAGGTTAGGAAAAGGGTATAGTTTGATAAATTGCTCTTTTGTGTGAGGAACAAAATATTGATTAGTTTTGTGTTGTAAAATTGTATAAAGACCCAAAAGCTTTGAGAGAGGGGGAAATGTGGGAAATGGATTTGTAGAATATTCTCAAAGCCTGGCAGAAGGCTCACACAGTGTGCATTTGTGTGCAAATGTTGAGACAAGAAATGGTGACTTAGAAATGCCATGGGATGGGACAGACATTGGTGAGAGAGAAATGGAACTAAAAATAAGTTTTAAAAGATGGCCTTACAAGTAAGACTGGATACTTTGGAGAGCTAGAACTGTGAAAGATGCATTGCAGCAGGAGCCACGAGGGGTAATTTTAGATGATTGGCTTTAAGGCATTTACAGCATGGTGGAGCTAAAGCTGATAGGCCAAGGAGCACTTACAGTGAATTGTAATTAGGAAATAATTGGCTTCTGATTGTGATGGTGTGAATTATAACATCTGTATTGTCTCACCCTTCTCATGAGACTGGAAATGGAATAAAAGTGTTTAAAACTCCTCTCAGTTGTCCCATCTCCGGGTCAGGAAAGGGTATGGGCTGACAGATCAACAGCTGCTCCTGTGGTGGCCAGAGGGGACTTTCCCTCACCAAGAGTCTGCACCCAAGGAGAAAGGCCCTTCAGGGAACTGGAGGTTGGGATGAGGCATTTTACAGCTGAAGAAATTCCAGGTGGCACATCCCAAACCCACGTCTTCCCCTCTGCTGAAGCCACCAAACCAGGAGGAGAACAAAACCAAACCAGGAGGAGAACATCCCGATGAGAAAACCTGTCCCCAGCTGAGCTTCACCCCCAGGCAGCAGCCAGGGACCCATCCCAAAGCCACGTCCCCACCATGCCCCAAAACCACCTGGAAATGGTGTTTTCTTCACCTGGCTGTAATCACAGCTTTCACACCTCCAGAAATCCCTGGCTCCAGGTTGTGGGAATCCTCCCTGGGGCCCCCTGCGTGGGAGATCCCTAATCAGAGTTCTGTGCCAGGATTGAGAGATGAACGGGATCATTTTCAGTCTTCGGGTTGCTGTTTATTTTTTGTCTTATCAAAAATTCTCCACACCACCAGCACCAGGCTTAGCATGGTGAGGAACACAGCAAAAAGGTCACAAGATGTGCAGGTTCTCAAGGTCTTTTAAAGCTGTTTTGGCCAGTTAACTCTAAAAATGTACTTTATTTCTACTTTTCTACCAATAACTAACTAACTGTCTAACACACAACATCTGCACTGTGACTTTCCCCAGCCAATCACCCAGTGCCACCAACACTGCAGGAAATGGAGCAGATGGAGAAGAAGAAGGAGATCAGACAATGCCCAAAATTCTCCATTTTGTCCTCCATCTACCTCCATACCAAAAACCCAAAAGTCTAAATTTTTCACCCTGTGACAAACCACACCACCATCCACTCCACACACTCACAGATTCCACCTCATCCCAAAGCCCTGGAAGTTCTCTCCATGGACAAAGGTTAAAGGCAGTGCTCTCCTGAGGATCAGGGCTTGTCAGGACAGGCAGGGAAATCTTCCCTGTGCCCTGGGTTCCAACACCAGGTCCTGGATGCTGGCTGCCAGTGGATTAGGAGAGCTGCTCTCCAATTCAGGGCCTCAAATCTCTGTTTTTCCCCCCATTTTCCCGTGCCTGCCTCTCACACACTGATGGGAAGAGGTGGTTGGTGCCCTCCAGCCTCTCCATCCCACCTCAACCCCCGTGGGGAGCTCACATCCACCCCTGCAGAGCAAAACTGGGAACCAGCCTCTATTTTGATGAGTTTATTGTCACATCCATTTTAATTAGTGACCTGCACACGCTCCTCAGAGCCTGGCCAGTGGATCAGGGAAAGGTGGAGCTGTTTTGGCAGCTCTGCAATCAGTGACAGCATTTTCAGTTGTGTGCCCAGCTCCCACCAGGGTGAGTTTATTATTAAAAACCTGATTCATTAGATTGCCTTTGTAGCTGCATCATGGGCACAGGCTTAAATGTTAATTGCAATTTATTCCTGGAGGATAAATCCCAGCTGTTTCTCTAGAGATGAGTGTGGCACAAGCCTGAAAATGGAAAGAAAATGGGTGTTTTTCCAAAGGATGGCAGAAACCCAGGGGACAGATTTTAGGTTTTATCTTGTTTCCCTGAGGTGGGAGAAAAAAGACACCCCAGGATCTCAACCAGGAGGTTCAGCAAGGCCAGTCCTTGCTGATAGATCCAGTCCTTCCCCTCTGGCCCGTGATTTTGGGCAAGGAGATGTCCTGGAAGGTGATTCCTGAGCTGCAGAGGCCTCTCAAGGCCCTCATTTGTGATGTTTTACGTGTCACGTGGAGCTATTGATAAATGTTAAGATCTTCCACTTCTCCCAGGGCTGCTCAGAGCCGGAGTCCTCGAGGGTTTTTCCTCCTGGGAATTCTGTTGGATCTCTGTGAACTTTCAGCACTGGCACATTCCACCCCCACCTGCAGGAAATGGGAGGATGCTCAGGCTCTGCTGCACCACACAAGCTGTGAGTCCTGCTTATTTCCCACCTGAAATTGCGTTTGGCTTCAGCACATTTACCTTTGGTCAGAGAAAATCCTCCTAATCCAGCCCATGGGAGTAAAATCTGCTGAGCCAGCCACACCCTGCCACCCAGGCAGCTCCTTTGCCCTGTGCCCAGGGAAAGAAGGGAAAAATGTCCCCAGCTCAGGGTTTGTGGGAAGGTTGGCAGGAATTTTAGAACAGAGAGAGGGAACTCTGCCCCTGGGGCAGCTCTGAGACTCCTCAGATCTCACCTGAGCTCTGAATTGTGAAAAAACGCTATTCACTTGTTTTAAAATTTTAGAAGTTTAATAAATAAAAAATATTTTAAAAAAATAGTTTAAAAAATAGTAATGAAAGTAGTAATGAAAATAATAAGGAAAATGAGGACACTAAGAGACAATAAAACAGAGAATTACGGACGTCTGGGTGTTTGGCATTCACCACCAGGCACACCTTGGTAATCCTTAAGGATTGCCCCTTAAAAGCAATAGCCTGTTGCATATTCATATATTCATACATGATTCAAATATTCTTTTCAAACTAGGGCGTTTCTGCTTAATTTCAGCTTTTCCCCCCCATCTTGTAAATCAACCTTCTTGGTTCCTCCAAGTCTGAGCTTTCCCCATAAGGAGGCAATAATTCTTCTCTGGGGATCTTGGTGTCTGTTGCTGTTATCTCTATCCAGATAGGATAGTGGGAAGAATTTCTTAATTGTCTTTTCCATTCCTTGAGCCAGTTACAAAAATTACCTTACATCACACAGTTTCTATTTAAATATGATGCTATAGCCTAATAACTATATTTACCACCCTACTTAAAATAAGACAGCACTACTTAAAAGAGATTAACACAGCATAAATTCCAACATAACACATATAGTATTCATTTTAATATTTGCAAATAATCAATCATATAATATGTATTTTTCACAGAATAATGGCACAGAGAAAGTCAGCCAGGGCCCCTCTCACCCCTCTGGTCATTCTCTGTTTCCTCCTGGCACAGAGATCTTCAAAAGGAGGATGGAGATGGCCCAGCCCTAGAGACATGCAGGATCATGCTGGACAGGGCTCTGGTGAGCCTGCTCTGGTTGAAGGCGGGAGGATTAAATATTCTTTAAAGGAAAACTAAATGTTCTTTCCTTCTGACACAAACAATTCCATTTTTCTACGATTCATAGGGAATGAACTTGTCGGGGGTTGCTCACAGAGACACAAAATGAGATTAAATGGCCCTGTCCTGCTGTGAGTTAGACACTCACCACTTTTTGCCCTCCACACCTTCCTCCTGCCACCAAACCCTTCTCCATTTGATGGTTTGCATCAAATTATATGTTTATGTGCTAAATTTAATGTGCATTTAAATCAAACAAGATGAGAGAAAAGACAGGAGAAGAATTGAATGACATGACATAGATAATGAGATTTTTTTTTTTTTGCAAACTGAAAACAAATGGCATGGGATGGCATGAAGTGCAGGGATATCATTATATGTACATATATATATAAAATTATATGATTGTGCACTATCATTAGCACATAATCAGTGATTCATTAATTCTGTAAGGAAAACTTCGTGATTTACAATGGAGGCGAGGATTTCCGCAACTTTTGCATTGAGAAGAAAGGGGAATACATGAAATTTGTAAAACTGAAGGTACAAATAGCAACACACACAGATTAATCAGCTTCTCCACGGCCCTTCCTCCAGCAGCCTGCCCAGTCCAGCTCCTCCAGCCCTTCCACGCTGCCATTCCTCCCTCCTGCAACATCCATCCTCAGCCTCCCACAAAAACCCCGCTGGCTGAACAAAGCCCTTCAAGGTGGCATTTTTCCAGCCTGGAAACAGGAGCTGGACCCCAATCATCATCGTCTGGGGATTTTTTTTTCCCCTCTCCATCAGGCAGGTGTCCGGCGGGGGCTGTGACCTGACATTGATGTTATAATTAGGCTGGTTTCCCTCTCTCCCCTCCCGAAGGAACAATCACCGGCATTCTTGCCGGCGGTCAGAGTTCACCCAGGCTCTGGGCTGGCTGTGACATTGATTGGCGGGTCCCAGGGCGGCCACCACCTCCTCCTTGTCAGGTTTGGGCTTATCAATTAGTGGCTGCACAGCTTAATGAGGTTTTGATGATGGAGGGCGGGCGAGATTTCATTCCCACCCGGGCAAACACCGTGGCAATAACTTTGCTCCCTCTGGTGTGATTCTTTCTTCCGAGAGCAGTGACTTCACAGGGAAAGGAGGTACCTGTCTCTTTTTTTTTTTTTTTTTTTTTCCAAGGAATCCTGGCTGGAAAAGTGTCCTGAGTGACAGGACACAACAATAAGAGTTTCTGAGGTGGCAGCTTTGCTGGGGTTTCAGAGCACTCTGCTGATGGAGGGCAAATATTTCAGCTGAGCTTTAAAAACCCAGTTGGAGTTGTCCCTGCTCATGGCAGGGCTGGAATGGAGAATATTTAGAATCCCTTCCAAGCCATTCTGTGATTCTATGACAGCACAAAAATCAATTTCTCCTGTCCAAGCAACCTTGTCTGGGTACCAAAAGGCACCACCAAGGCTGCCCAAACAGGGCATCACCCTGATGGCGTGTGCAGGCTGAGCTAGAACAGATGTTAGACTGAGCTAAAGAATAAAGCAGGGATTTATTAAAAGCATTTCCTCCATGGATCCACCTTGGGCAGCACAAGAGCCCAGCCAGGGCTGCACCCAAGATGAACCAAAATGGTCCCAAAATGCAGCCCGGGCACGGGCTCTGTCACTGGGATCAGTTCTGCTCCATTTGCATCTTGGAGTTCATTGTCCAATTCCAGCTTTAGCTTCTGCACTCCCATCCTGCTTGTTTTTCTCTCTGCAGCCCACGTTGTTTGTGCTCTTGGGCTGAGATTTGGATCATTTGTCCTTGGTCCCCAGCTGGAGCAGGAATTGTTTTGTCTCCCTGCTCTGTGCAGAGAGCTCACCATGCCCTGATATGAAGCTCAGACCCACACACTAAAACTGCACAAAATGTGAAAATATAAAAGCCAAACCTGAGGCATCACCCACTGCTGCTGCAGCTTCCTCCCTAGGAAGAAGAAAAACCACAGCAAAATAAAAGCTCTGGCTGCAAATATTCTTGATTTTTCTGCCTCTCCAGGCAGCCGTGGAGAGTTTTTCCTGCTTTTTACCTCTTTCCACCTTCCTTTTTCTTCCAGGATGGTGAAACATGAGCAGCAACATTAGATCTGTCATCTTTACAACAGCCCAAGCTCATCTAGAGGTGACCTCAGGGCCACAAATCCCAGGAATCATGGCTATTTTTGGTCGGCAACATAGCAAATTGCTGGAGGGTGGTGTAATTCCTCAGCTCCTGTGCGATTGCAATTCTCACCTCAAAGTGAGAGACTCAGAGGTGAGAAATCCTCAACCTGACAGCAACCAGGAGCTCCAGGGCAGCAGAAAACGGAGCAGGGATGGGCCCCGGTGTCCTTCAGCCCCTTCCACCGTTTTGGGGTGGGCGTCCAGCCCAAAATTACTTTTCCATCACCGCCAGTGTGGGTTCATGGGGGTCTCCTGACCAGTGGATGGGCGACTGAGAGCCCGGCAGCAGAGCCCAGATCGCCGCTGGTCTGTAACAACGAGGAGTGGGTTGGGCTTGCTGGTGAAGTGCTGGCCTGCGAGGGATCCGAGGCAAGAGCAGAGGAGAGACCAAATGCTTGCTGTTCAGAAGTGTTTTATTACCCCTAAACCGAGGCAGAGGCAAATGGCACCGAGCCAGGCTCGGGAAGGGGTTGTAAAGAATACAATAACCGGGGTTTGGACATAAGGTAACCAATGGGGGAGATTTAAGGGAGGGATGAGGGATGACAGGGAGCAAATGGGAGAAAGCCAGGGGTGGAGGGAGGTTTGAGGGGCAAATCACCTGGGAGGACTGGGATGACTGATTGAGAAGGTTCTTGAAGAACCTGGGCAGGGCGAGGGTGATGGACATGGGTAGGGATAGGATTTTTCAGAATTGACAGGGATATATTTGGAAAATTGGGGAGGAGAGAGAAGAGTGACACCACTGACAGACAGGTCAGTGGCGGGAAAACTTTGAGGTAAACAACTTGGGAGGGACCACTCTGAGGGGAAAGAATAGGGGTGCACAGGAACAAACCATTTAACAACTGACCAACACAGAAATACCTCATTATAACAGAACAATCAAATAAACTTAAAAACAGAACACCACACACCAGGAGGGATTTAATGGTTGGACATTGCTGCCCCGGGAGAAAAGATTTTTTTGGGAGGCTCTGAAGCAAGAACAAACCCAGCCTGTGCTGTTTTCCCTCGGGGCAGATGCAGAAGGAAAAGCACGGCTTGGGAAGCACTCTGCGACTCCGGGTGATATTTTTATAACCTCAGAAATCGCCTTGCACAAACACCTTTTTTATTTTTATGTGTTTTTCCCCAAAAGGGCAGTGAGAACAGGGTGTAGTTTAGCTGCAGATTTGTCATCAGAGGCTCCCAGCAGGGAGGAAAACTCTCCAGCTCCGAAGGAGCCATCCAGGAGAAGCCAAGGGGTTTTCTGGAATGTTGGGAGCACCCAGAAAATGAGCTGAGCTGCCCTGAGGGATCCCTTCCTGTTCTGTCCTTCTCCCACATGGGTTTTTCTTAGGATGGAGAAAAAAAGGGGCACTTCACTCCCTCAGCTGAAAAAGAAACTGAGGCCTCTTTCTTTTTTCCACGAATGCCGTGAGTCACGGGGCAAAGGGCTCCAGCTGCATCACGGGGATGAATCAGAGGGACGAGAACTCGAGCTCAGTGTCCAGAGGGTGATGATCATGAAATCAGGTCTCACTGCTGATGTGGCACGGGTGATGATAATAATAATGAAATAACCTCCTCTGCACCTCCAGCAGCTGGATTTTCACCCCAACAGGCTGGTGGGGTTGAGCATCTTCTCCCCTGAGTGAGCTAAAATGAGGAGTTGCTCTGGGTTAAAAATAAAGCAGAAAGGAGAAAAAAAAAAAGGAGAGAAGTGTTATTTTTAACTCAGAGCAGCTCTGATCTGGTTCACTGCCCGGGCATGGAGACAGGGCTGGGAAACAAGGGCTGCTCAGCTCAGCTGTGGCCAGGAGGGGATTTGGGGATGGAGAGAAATTCGGTTTTTTGCTGTTGATTTGGAGCAGCTTCATCCTATCACGGACACCCAGAGCCACCCAGCTCAGCTCCTGCCCCAGGGCTCGCCCAGAAGATCCAGCAAGGCCAGAGGCAGATCCACCCCAGAAGCCCTGAGAAAGTGCAAAGTCTCCTTATTCTCCTTAAATCCCACTTGGTATTTTTGGTTCAACTCGGTCTCTCTCAAAGCAGGTCCTGGAGGCTGCTGTGTCCCAAACAGGTCACAAAGGCAGGGCTGCACCGAGGGGACAGGGACATCTGGGATCCCAGTGGGAGCTGTCCGTGCCTGGGTGTCAAGGTGGGCAACAATCTGTCCCCTGGAACAGTTCTCCTCTGCCTGAAACCCCCCATTCCAGCCAGGTCAGCCTGCAGAGTGCAGGAAAACAGCATTAATTTGATTTCTCAGCGTGTCACTTTCTCAGCCCATCAGCCTGCTGCTGCTGAGTGACCGTCTGGGGAGGTTTAATGCAATTTAGGGGCTTTCTTAAGCAAAATAATAATAATAATAATAATTCAAAGCTACACTGCATGGGGGTGGTGCCTCCCTGGAAGAAGCACAGGGATGATCTTGCCTCCTGCCCAGGCTCCCTCCTGGCACTTCTCAGCCCTGTTGCTGCCATCTCTCTTGCGTGACCCATTTTTTTTAGGAAAAGCAGCTTTTGGGCTCTCACCCATCTGCCTGTCTGCTTCTCAGTGCAATGCTGGGTGATTTCAGCCCTGTTTGACAGGGGATGGAGGTCTTTGAGGCATTCCTTTCCTATGAGCATCAGGGAAAAATTTGGAAATGAGCAGTTTTTTGGTGGCTTCCTGCTGTGTTTCAAAACTTCTCGTCCTGTCTTTAACAAAGGAAGAATTCAGTTTAGCACACGACCTCGATTTATCTCAAAATTAACCCAAAACAGAAAGGAGATAAGTCTAAATTTGTTGTGTACAGTTGTTTCTACACTGACCTCTTGAGCTTTGCAACCATGAGAATTATTCCCTTTCCATACTGCTGTGCTGACCTATTCCCATACCTTAAATAATGAAAATTAATTGCCTAGGTAAAAAAAAATCAAAAGGCATTTTCCCTGTATGGGGAAACTGAGGCACAGAGAGGCTGGAGCAGCACCCAGGATGTGAGAGCTCAGAGCTGATCATTCTGAGCTGCTTTGGGAATGGGGAATGGTGCAGGGAAAGGGGAAGGAGTGGTGCAGACAGGATGAAGGAACGGTGCAGGGAAAGGGGAATGATGTAGAGAAAGGGGAATGCTGCAGGGAAAGGGGGAAAGAACGATGAAGGGAAGCAGGAACAGAGCAGGAAAAGGAGAATGATGCAGGGAAAGGGGGAACGATGGAGGGAAGGGGAAGGAATGGTGCAGAGAAGGTGAAGGAACGCTGCAGGGAAAGGGCAACGGGGCAGGGAAGGAGAATGGTGCAGGGGAAGGAAGGGTGCAGGGAAGTGAGAACAGAGCCGGGAAAGGGAAGGAATGGTGCAAGGAAAGGGAAGGAACGCCGCAGTGAAAGGGGAGCTGTGCAGGAAGGGCAGGCAGGGTCCCCACGAGCCCCATCCCATTCCCGCAATCCCGGGGGATCCCGGCCCCGCGCACGCCGCGCTCCCGGTCCGGTCCGAGCTGCAGAGTGGGCGTGGCCAACGCACAGACCACGCCCCCGCGCCTTCCCGCCGCCGCTGCTTCCTCCTAGGCCACGCCCACTCCCTTCAGGCCGCGCCCCCGTTCCCACTGAGCTGTCACTCCCGCTGTAGCCACGCCCACTGCGTCTCTACGCCGCGCCCCCCGCGCATCCCGGCCCTGCGGCAGCCCGCCTTGGCCACGCCCTCTCCGCGCAGGCCACGCCCCCCGCTCCCTCCTCGCTTCCCCGTGGTGCCTCGCGCGGGGCGGGCACTGACGTGGCCGCATCGCGCCGCCATCTTGTGCTCCAGGGCGGATCGCGGCCGGGGCGAGCGGGCTCCGAGCGGGACCCTCCGAGCGCAGCCAGACCCACGGCCCGCGGCTCCCGACGACGCCGGTGGGTTTGCCGCCCCCTTCTCCCTCCCTCTTTGCGGTCCTTTTTCCCCCCCCGGCCCGCCGCGCCGCGCCCCCGCCCGCATCCCGCGGCCTTGGCGCTGAGGCGCGGCGGGCGCTGAGGCAGCGGGGCCGGGCTGTCCTTTCCTCCTCTTTCCGTCTCGTTCCTTTTAATTCCTTCTCACTCCATCTTATCCCTGCTCATTCCTTTTCCCCCACAGAACCAGAGGCCTCCGGGAGCGGCGCTGCCCCATCCCTCCCCCCCCTCCGCGTCTTTGGGGCGGGGGGGGGGAGCCGGGCCTTTCGCTTCCCTGCTTGTGGGTGGGATGCGGTGGGAAGGGGTGGGATAGGGGAGTCGCTCCAGCTCGCCTGCAGCTGCACAAGGCCCCGCTCCGCTCCCTCTAGCGATGGGATTTGACGGGATGGGTTTGTCCTCCCTTCCCCAAACTCGTTCATTCCGGCCTCTGCCCCGCCCGTGGACGGCTCCGAGGAAGGAGAGGTATTTCCTCCTTCTCCTCTCCCCTCGAAAACCCTCGCCTGGTGGGGGAAATGCGGCTCGCATGAAGCCCGTGGGGCAGAGGTTGTTTCTCCGTAAGCCCTTGGCTGCTGAGTTGGTGTTTTTTGCTGGGCTGAGGAGCTGAGCTTTATCCCGGAGCAAACAACTCTTGTTTGCTATCCGTCGCCTCGGGTTTGGTGGTGTGGGAGATCAGCTTTCCTTGGCGGAGCAGCTCCCGGTGGGAGGATATTATATTCTGTCTGAAAATACTCCATCGTGCCTCTGTGCGAGGTGAACGTGATACTTTGGGGCTGATAAAGCCCGGTGTGATGAAGCGATAGCCCCGGCTCTGCCCCAGCAGAGCGAGACCAAAACTCTGCCGGGCCATAAAACTGCCCCAAATGTTGGCGTGTTTGACATTGACCTTGTGGCTTCGCCGCTCTGCTCCTGCCAAAGCAAATTCCACAGGTTGATTAGAGTCGTGACCAGAGGTCTGGTGTTGAAATTGTAGCTTTGTCAATAACTAAAATTCCGAGTATTTATTTAATGCTTTGGGCTTTGTCTCGTGAGGTTCGCAGCACCCCTTTGCAGAGTATTCCATTAACCTTATTTTCCAGGCGGAGAAACCGAGGCAAAGTGGATTTTTCCAAGGTCATTCAGCAATCTTTATTGCTATTTTTGTTGCTGATTTGGAGCGCTTCTGGGGAAAAAAAAAAAAGGAAGTGTGGCTGAAGTGGAGGATTGCTATTTTGTTTTTTTTCATGGGGTTTCTAATGGGATAAAGTAGGAGTAGAGCCTTACGGATAAAGGGGTTCTCTAAAAGGAAAGTTTTTGGGGTTGGTTTGATGCTACTGATTTTCTGTGCTACAGACATGTCTGCAGTGCTGAAGGGCCCTGTTGGGCTGCTCTTCCTGTTGGAGTAATTGCAGTGGGTGAAAGGGTGAGGAAACTCACCTCGATTGAACCTCTGCAGCTCCAACTCCGCAGCTTTGCCAAGTTCGTTGGTGCTTCCTGTGATGGAGCATCGGGAATTAAAATGGCTCAGGCAGAGCCGCCCTCCCCTCAGAACAGCTTTGTTTGTGATGTAAATCCTGTTAAAAGTCAAACCCCTCGGTGTAAATGGGCCGAGGATCTCCGATTGGTTTCTCTGAACGTTTCCTCGGTTGTGAAATAGTTGGAATGTGGAAGGGCCTGGCAGGAGCTGTGCACCGAGTTCCCTGTGAGTGTTAGTCATGCTGACCAAGGTGGGGGGAGGACCAGGCACAGCTTTCCGAGGCAAACCGAGCCTGTGTGGGAGTAGGGGCTGGATTCTGCTCCTGGGAATTCACCAAACTGTGCTCTGCTCCAGCTGCTTCAAGCAGGAGCGTTTCTACTGATATTTATCAGCTAAGCCATTGATGACATGAATTGGTGGAAGGAGGAAAAGCTCAAAACCCAGGATTCCAGCTGAAAATGGCAGTGGTGAAATGTGAAGAACCACCTTTACACATCCCAGAGGCTTTTATTTCTAAAACAACCTCTTCTTTTTAAAGGTGGGCTTTCAAGCAAGAATTCTTATGCATTTCAACAGCCTTCCCAAACATCCAGCTTGCTTTACAGTGGATAAATTTGGTGAACGTGAGCTAACTTTATCTGAAAAGGAATAGTTCTGATTCTTTTTTTAGAAATCTCTTGGAAGTTCTGCTCCTGGAATGCTCCAGAGCTTGTGTTAGAGCTGGCGCCATCCTCAGCCATTCCTTTTCTTTAACTGATGAGTAAAGAAGTTCAGAATCAGCTTCCTACTACAGCAGCTGTTTTTTCTGTGTAATTCAGCATTTTTTCTTTCTGCTTGCGAGTATCCGATTTTATTCCTTATTTTTAACACACGCAAACGTCAGAGGGGCTGTGGTGGAGCTTCTGCTGATGTTTCAGTTCTGATAAAACTCGTGTCTAACAGCTCTTGTTCACCCACTGCTCCACTACTTCACAACTCAGAGGCTCTGCCTTGACATTTCCCCCAAACCAAATGCCAGTTTCATTACTGGATGGAGCTCTCCTGTGAGTTCTTGCCATTTCTACTAGGAGTGTAAATGTTGACTTAGTGCCCAGTTCCTAGGAATGAATAACAGGATATTTGGCTTAAAATTGAAGATTTTGAACTCGGGAACAATTCAGCCTCAAAAACAAGAAAACACCCCAACTGTGCACAGCTTATCTGAAAAGAAATTATTTGTACCCACCGGTTCTCACACCAGTGTACCCAGTGCTGAACT
Organism: Irena cyanogastra; assembly: GCA_013397155.1. NCBI lineage: Eukaryota > Metazoa > Chordata > Aves > Passeriformes > Irenidae > Irena > Irena cyanogastra. The sequence continues at coordinate 83,652 of VWZV01012756.1, read as the reverse complement.
GGTGAGCAGAAAGACACAGGCCATTCTTGGGGTTCACCTCTGCATTATTGGCACCACAATATTTCCTGAGCAGGGAGGGCATGGATGCATCTCCCTCTGTGCTTTCCACCTGTCAGCCTAGCCTTTAAATAAGGTATTTTTCAGACCAGATAGCTGGTTTTATTTTGTTTTTATTCATGGGGTTTCTAATGGAATAAAATAGGAATATGGTCTTATGGATAAAGGGGTTCTCTGAAAGGAAAGTTTTTGGGGTTGGTTTGATGCTACTGATTTTCTGTGCTACAGACATGTCTGCAGTGCTGAAGGGCCCTGTTGGGCTGCTCTTCCTGTTGGAGTAATTGCAGTGGGTGAAAGGGTGAGGAAACTCACTCACCTGTTTCTCCTCTGGGTTGGTTTGTGTGCTCTCAAGTGTATAAATCTTCAGAATAGTTGGAGGTTTTGTTGTGAAACAGCAGCAGTTTGTTTTCCTTGCTTGAAGGTGAGAATAAGGGAGTAATTCTGATTTGGGATTTGAGTATCAAGTCAGACAACCCACTCTGTTTGATGCTGACTCTTTTTATTCTGGCCATTATTTTAGGAGTGAGTTGTTCTCATGTCTGAGAAATAGGTATGACCCCAAAGGAAATATTCCCTCTTTTGTCCGTGTTTTGGTCTTGTAAGTGAAACTCTTTTCTGCCCTCCAAGGCCAGTGCTCTCAAGAGAATGTTCCAGCATGTGGGAAATGTCCTGTCTGGGTAAGATGTGTAGACAGGGGAGTGTTCAACCTCCCTGGGTTGAACAAAGGTGCTGGACAAGGAGATTTCCTTTCACCTGGGGTCTCACCTGTGCTTGGCTTGTCCTCCATCTGCCTAGGACATGCACAGTGCTTTTGGAGCCCTTTTTAGTTGTGCCCTGCAAGCCTTTGGTGGCCAAATCCAACATTTCTGTATCTTTAACTTTGATTTCAATGCTGCTACCTTTCCCCTCAAATAACCAGCTTCTGATCCTTCAGGGCACCTTTTCCATCCCAAGCTTGACAGAAGCACCCCCAGTGTGAGCTGGGGAGAAATGGTTGCAGTGGTCAGTGTTGATCTCCACACAGTTACCACTCCTGGTTTTGATGGTTAAAATTATAAAGGAGTTAGGACTAATATTAATGAAGAGCTCTGGGGAGATGTTGTTGCCATGGCCTTTATTACCGTGCTGTTTGTGCAGGATAATGAATCACCTGGTGAACAAAGGGCCCGGCCTGCTCGTAGGCTGCTCTCACATTTTACATGTAATCCATGCCTGCTGATATTGATACGGGCTAAAGGAGCTCAAATCAAAATTGTCTGAGCTAAATTTCAGTGTTAAGGCCCCAAAGTTAAAGGATTTGAGTTGATAAATTGTCATCTTTCAGGTTAGCAGATGTGGAAGGCCAGTAAACAGTTTCTAAAAATAGTTGAATGTAACTGTACTGGAATAGTGCATTGGGCCACCCTGGCTATATAAAGAGGTGTTTCCAAAATTTGCTGGAACAGAACACTTCAATCTGTAAAGAAATGATTTCAAGTTCAAGAGAACGCATCAGTACTGTTCCCTGCTGAGTGGGGGTGTGAAACACTGGGGCTGTAGATTAATCCTGAATTTTAGCAGTGTTCTATTCTTGTTGGGTCTGTTCTCACATTCTCCTTTAAATCACACTTTATATTGCTAATAACAAGCTGTCGGGTTAGATTTGCACTTTAAATTATTTGCCAGTTGTTCTTGCAGTTACAGCTGTTGGAGTTGCATGAGTTTTTTAAAAAATGCTTTCTCACTTCTTATTTGCACATTGGTTTGGTGATCTCTTGTGTGAATGTTTTCCTTCTTTTGATAATTTAATTTAAAACACTCTAAAATGCTATAAATGAGAAAGAATGGTCCAGGCCAACTAGTGATAACTGGCTGAATTTCAAATCAATATTTTTGGTAAATAACAAATTGATCCATTTTTGTTCCCCTGTGACTGGTAGAACCAGTATGTTAATACCAGGTTAGGAATTATGGATTTGGGGATTTTCTAATTGTTTTAGACATAGAGCTAAAGCTTAGGCCAATGTCAAGTAGATTTTCCTTTAAATGGAGATGGAACTTTGGTGGTAAATCCATTGCCTTTGTAAACAGGCCAGTTTTACTTGCCAAGGTACCCAAGCAAATGGAACAAGGTGCAGGAAGGAGCTTTTTGATAAGCCTGCAGCTGTTGGGGGTTTTACCTATGTTTAATATTTTGTCTGATTGAAACTATGTAGCTCAGTGTGTCATTGGTGGTGGTGCTGTGTTTATCTCTCCTTGATTTAAACCCAGGAGAGGAACAGCTCCCAGAGACAGCAAATGCCCTCTACCTCTGTCCCAGCCTGCTGTGCAGGGGAGGGACAGAGGCTTGAACTTTTCCTTGACTGATCTTATCACAGCCATAAAATCCTAGAATGGTTTGGGTTGGAAGGGACCTTGAAGCTCTGCTGGTTCCAACCCCCTGCCGCATTCATGGCTGCTGGGATTTTCAGATTGCCAAAATGACAGGCCCAGCAAGCTGGATTTTAACACTTGAAAAGTTTGGAGCCTTATTTATTCACTGTGGGAGCCTCATGTGGTAAGTGCAGGTCTATAGAAGTGAAATAAATGTATTTCTGTACTGCAGTATAGTTTGTTTAGATAATGCATATGGCATCCTCTGCCTTGGCCTCTCATTTTGTCTCTGGTATGTTTAAAGAAATGCCGTAAACCTAAATGAAACACAATTCCTGTCTCAGGGAATTTAATCTGTATGTGGTCAAAAAGAACTTTTCCAGAGGTGTAGAGCTGAGGTTCTGTGGGGATTTCAAGGTGTGTTATGCTCTCCTTGATGCCCTGCACACCCTTCTGGTCATACACCCATGGGGTTCTTAACCAAGCTCACCCAAGGAGTTTGGAGGTCAAGCAGCAGATTGGACTTCTCCTGAAAAGCAGCCTGAATGAAATGGCATTCAAATGCATTAATGTACTTTTAAATATAAAATGCTGCAGGATGATGAAGTGTTCAGTGCTCTTTGGCCATGAGATATTCCTCAGAGCTCTTCTTCTAACCACCTACAATTAATAAAAGCAGATTCTGCTTCTTCCTCATGGGCCCTATCACTTTAACAACCACCAGGCTGCTGCTGTTGCAGACACTCATTCATTTTTAACTCCTCACTTCGCTGCAAAAGGCTGCCTGTTCTCCTAATGGCTTATCTGATTGTATTGCTTACTAGAAAACGGGCGGCTGGAAATACTTTTGTTTCATGAAACGAAACTGCAACTTCCCCATTGAACGCCGGCGCTGCTGTTTACCAATGGCACACTGTATCTTAGGCGAACCTGCCGGACGGGTTTTTAGTGCTGCTCAGCTGGAGTGCAGTGTGTTAAAGTGCTGTAGGGCTTCCATGGGCGGGGACAGACAGACACTTCAGTGCTGGGGTGGTCTGGGTCTGGTCAGGGGTGCTGAGCTGCCGTTTCCAGAAGCTGGAGTTGTGCTGAGGAAAAATACACACGGTGCTCTGTGAAAATAGTGTGTGCTGTTTATTCAAATCGCTCCCTTTCATACTCAGATCTTCCCACTTAGCCTGATGGATCCCTCTTTTGAAGATGTGCTCAAGCACTACAAGCAGCTCACAAGCCGTAGTCTTTTATGTTTTCAGGAATTTTATCCAACTTGTGCTCCTAAACCGATCAGTGTGGCAATTACTGACAGCGTTCTGGTGGAGGGAAAGGGGAAGTTAAACTTCAGTAAGGAGAGGTCAGATATTGCTGAGTCAGGATATACATTACAAGGTGATGTCTGAAAGGTAACAGGGTTTTTTGCTTAACTTAATATACGAGGAGATTGAAGGCTTTTCAAGCTGTGCACGTTCTCAGCGGGCTGGGTTGGGAATCAAAGCTGAGTCCCGGAGTGCAGAGGGAGCAGTCCCGTGATCCCTCAGCTGAGCTGAATTAACACAGGAGGCAGTTCCCGTGGCAGTGCAGGGACAGGAGTGTGGATACAAACCATGGAATGCGAGTTCCTTCCTGTGGGAAGAGATGAACGTGAGGAACTTCTGCTCAGGGGATGCACCCCCCCCGTGCAGGGACCCTGCACCAGCCCCACAAAACCCTGATGGGAATCAAAACAGTTTGTAGGAGTTCTGCAGATGGATTTCTCCTGATTTTTTTTTTTTTCTTTTAGACAGCAAGGATTCAGCTACTTTTTAGTCAACTTGTAAACACACTCTTCTTGCAGGAGTGGGCTGTAAACTATACAGTGCTGCCTGTAAAAATAAATGTGACTTTTTGTAATGCCACCTACCCCGAAGTACCAAATAAAGTGTGGAAGAGAACAAGAGGGAAATGGAAACCAAGTGCTTAAATGGATCTTAACTTCTTAATCTTCACAAAAAGTAAAAATAGGGAGGATGGGTGGTATAAAAGCAGCTTCAATGGTGGAGGGCAGGCTTGACCTGGAAATAGCTGCCAGGAAAACAAGGCTCTAAGGGGATTCACTGCTGTTAGTGCCAAGCACAAGCAACTTGTTCAGCAGCCTGCGACCTCTCTGGTGTGTGGAAAGCTGTCCCGGATGTAAATGATAAGATTTTGTTCTTTTACCTAGTTACTGTGATCAGTCCAAGCATTTGATAACCCATTATGCTTTTAAACGTGTGCAAACCAAAGAAAGGCATTCTTTGTGCAGGCTTCTGAGGTTCTCTTGCTGCGAAAGTTCTTGCAGTCAGTTTCTGTGAGCTCTGGTAAAAGGTCACGGTTCAGGCCTGGCTGCTGCTTTCCAGATGAAGCAGCAGATAGAGGTGGCATGAGCAGCCAGACAAAGGGAAGCTTTACAGCCTCCCTGCCCTCCGGGCCGGTGAGAGCTGTGCTGTGGGCTGGGATGGGAGATTTCCTGCTGTGGAGAAACGGGGACTGCAGCAAAGCTGTTTTCTCTGCTTCCTAATTAACCTTCCTGTTTATATAGCCTTCATATATTCCAGTGGGAGTGGAATATCCATGGTTATGTTGCAGAAATACAAAAGGAAATAGTGGAATAATAGACCCTTTAAAGCTCCCCTTTGGTTTTAATCCCCAGGCTGCCCAGTCTGGTTTGTAGAGGAGTTCAGCTTTAAAGCTTCAGTCACATAAAATAAATAAATCTTTGACTGGAGTTGCTTCAGCAGGTTGGTGTGTGGAGATTGACGTCTTTCAGGAACTCTGGAGTGGACTCTGAACTTCCCTGTGGAGCCGTGGGTGCTTAGACATGTGACTTGGTTAATGTTACAGAGTTTTGGGTTAAAAATTGTATCCAGCAAAGTTTCCTGAAGAGGACAGAACTGCTGAGCCCTTTCCCAGCGCAGAGTGGGGAATCCAGGCTTCAGGCGTGACTAGGACATTGCTGAACAGAGTGGGAAAAGGCTTTTGTGTTGTGGTGTGCTTTTCAATCCAGATCTTGCTTTAACGTTCTCAAACAGATATTCTGTAAAGTCTCTTTCTAGGGAGAGTTTTGCTTCAAGTACAGCTTCATCATGAAATACAGAATATTTCCAGAGATGATTCAAACTTCATGTAATGCTTTAAATTTGGTTTGGTTTACAGGAAATTCATGCTTTGAATGTATTGGCTGTTGGTGCATCTCGTCTGAAACTTGAATTTTCAGTTGGGCTCTACTTAAACTGACACTTGAGAGCTTCTCTAGCAGCATCAGGGAGGGTGTGAATTGTCCCTGTCACCGTGTAATTTGTAAAAGCTTCCAGGCTGCTTTGTCGTGCCTTGTATGAGCACAGCAATAGTTCTCCTGGGGATTTCGATCCTGCTGTAAACAGTGCAGGAGTAAGTTTGGAAGGGGGGGGTTTGTGATGGGATGGGTCAGGTCCCAAGGGCACAGGGCAGTGTCTGAGGCTGGAGTGCAGAGGCAGCTCCTGCAGTTCCTAAACAGGAAGCTCCTGCTGACGTGAATCACTTTAATCACCCAGGCTCTGAAGGAAGTGCTCATCTCTGAAGTTGCTCTTTTAAGGTGCCTGGTAATTCTCCATAGTTGAGTTTGATTAAATGTGGATTTGCTTCCTACAGAAGGTCTCCCTCCACTGTTAATGAAAGTAACTGCCCTGTATTTATGCTGTTCAGACCATTTCCTCAGGGATGGAGAGGAAGGAAACTGTTCTGAGTAGGAGAGAATCCAAGCTGTATTCAGTTTCCTTCCCAAAAGAAGGACCAGCTATTGCTGTGCTAAGCAAAAACTTTTTATCTGCAGGTGAAGTGGGAAAAGTTTGTTTAATGGTGACACTTTTCTGCAGATAAACTGTCCCATAACAGTGGGGAGCAAAGTACCTGAAGTGGTCAGCTGCACGAATTTCAAAGCTGCAAGCAAAAGTTTGAGAACACCAATTAATGCTAAAATCTCTGAAAGAATATTTGAAGCATTTCGAGCACTTAAAGCTGAGTCATTTAATGAGCACTGAGTTTTGGCACATCTGTTCACATTTGTGTTGCTTCAATGGGGGAGAATGTTCAGTGGTGGCTGGGGTGTCTATAATGATTCACAGTATCTCTCACTTTGGTTTTTTTTGTGGTTTTTTTATATCACAGAACACAACTGTTGATAACTCATGAGTGATACTTTGATCTTTTTTCCTCCAGACTTCACTGGCCAGTGAGAACATATCTCAACCATGGGAAATATTTTTGCTAACCTCTTCAAAGGCCTTTTTGGCAAAAAAGAAATGCGGATTCTAATGGTTGGCCTGGATGCTGCAGGAAAGACAACTATTTTGTACAAACTTAAACTTGGTGAAATAGTAACTACTATTCCTACTATAGGTAAGAGTTTTATGTTTTCTCTAACTGATGCCTTTGAGATTTAGGTCTCAGCTGATATAAGTGTCTTGTCTGTCAGAACAACACTTGCTAAAGCTGTGGTGTGAAGGTGGCACAGCCAAATATTCTGCCATGGGAGGAGATTGTGACTCTTTCCTCACTCCACTCACTCTCATCAGTCACTTATGGAATGAGCCTTTGGGCCACAGAAAGGGAGTTTGTCAATTAGACTGAGTAGCAGGGTTCACCTTTTTTTTTTTTCCTCTTTTTATTGGAGGATATTGAGATTTGCAGTTCTTAAAACCCAGGGGATGTTGAGGGCTTTTTTTGTTTGTTTGGGGTGGGTTTGTTTTTTGGTGGTGTTGTTTTTTTTTTTTGTTGGTTTTTTTTCTTGTTTGTTTGTTTTGTTTTGTTTGGGGTTTTTGTTTGTTTCAGGTTTTTTAAGGCAACATTGTTTTTTGTAGCTGCTCAGGTAGCAATTAGATTCATTCAGTGGGGTGATGGTGGGAGCAAGATAACCCATGTTTGTCTGCTTTGAGAGCTTCAGCACAGGATTCTGCTGGTTTAAAGTAATTCCAATTTTAAGTGAACTGTTTTTAATGATGACAGCCTATGAGTGTGACTTGCTAAACACAACAGGCCAGTTATGTTTAAGTGAGATTTTTGCCCCAATCTCTCTTTCAGGTTTCAATGTGGAAACAGTAGAATACAAGAACATCAGCTTCACAGTGTGGGACGTGGGCGGCCAGGACAAGATCAGACCACTCTGGCGCCACTACTTCCAGAACACACAAGGTCAGTCCACACACCTGATTCCAGCTTTCCAGAGTCTAAGAGAGCTTTTTGACTGTCTTCAATAAGTTGATTTTGCAAGTTTCTCGGAGGGGAGTGGAAATATTTATTATTATAAAAGGGTGTGTTTGTGTGCTGCTCTGGCTTTTCTCTTAAGCCACTGCAGGTTCAAAGAGGGATGGGAAGAATTCCAGAAACCAGTCTTCCTTGTCCTTCTGACTCAGAGCGACTTCAGGAGTTTGTTTTTTCTTCTGTCAGCATCACAGCTCTGCCCTCACTTCAAAGCAGAGTCTGTACTGAAAGCTCTGCAGCCCCATGAACTGAGAGTTTGTCACTTCAGTCACTGCTGGGCCTTTTTCATGTGCGTGTCTCTGAGTCCTGTCCCAGCATTTTAGGAGCTGCTGCTCCCTGGAAAATGCCAAGTGGTTTTGTAGAAAGAGTACCCAAGTTGCAAAAACAAATGCAAACCAACACCAGCTTTCACCAACTTTAAGTAAGAACAGAATTTCTCTCAGACATGAGGCTTCAAGTTTGTTTATTCTTGTTTGCTTATTTCTAGGTCTGATTTTTGTGGTTGACAGCAATGACAGAGAACGTGTGAATGAGGCCAGAGAAGAGCTTATGAGAATGTTGGCAGAAGATGAGCTCAGAGATGCTGTTTTATTAGTGTTTGCTAACAAACAGGTATGCCCAAGAAAGGTGTCTGTCTGTCAGAACCCTTGAAAACTTCCAATATCCTTGTGAGTGCCAGATCTTGACCTTGATTTTAATATTTTCAGTGTAATGATAAATAAACTCAGAGTAAATGGCCATTCAGGTATGTTGAAGGGAGAAAACAGTGGATTAAGTTCTCATCTGAATGGAGCATCCTTCTAAACAGTCTTGGCTAAGAGATTTTCAGTTTTAATGAAAACCAGTTTGATTTTTAAGGTTAATCTGGCTCAATTACAGCACCTGCCCAAACTTCCGCCAGAGAGGAATGCTGGAATGCCAGAACCTCCCCGAATTCCCCATTTTGGGTGTTTGAGGGCACTGCTGGTGTTGGTGGAAGCACTGGAGTTTTAATGTGCTTGTGTTGATCTGTGAGCTGGGCTTTCCCAGGCCTCAGAGTTAGCCAAGAGTTCTGCCTTTTATTGCTTGTAGAGGTCTTGGCAGCTTAACCCCCAATGTCAAGGGCCTGAAATGTGACCAGGAAATGTAAAGAGGGAATAACATCCTGCTCCACTGCTTGAACAGCCTCAGCTAGGAAGGGTGAAGATACCCTAAGTCACATCCAGGAGCAGGAAAAGTGAGCTCTAAAAGAAGCTGTGCTCAGCAGAGTAGCACTGGGTGATAAAAGTTGATCTTAAATCGTAACTGCAGTCACAGAAAGGATACTCCTGAGTGGAAACAGACTTGGAATTGTGAGCACTGGGGGAATGGCTGGATCCAGGCATCAGGTGTCTCACTTCCCTATGAAATATTCCATAACGTTGATTTAGATTGGGTTGTTAAACCTTTGAGGCTTTTGTCAGTGTTGAGGAAATAGCTTGAATAGCAAAGTAATCCAGTGGGATTTTCTGAAAGAGAAGTTCTGAGAGCTCTTAACTTTCTTGTAATGCCTTGAAAGCTGGTGATAAAGTGTGAGGAATGACTGTTGTTGCTTCCCTCAGGACCTGCCGAACGCCATGAATGCAGCAGAAATCACAGACAAACTTGGACTGCATTCTCTTCGTCACAGGAACTGGTACATCCAGGCAACCTGTGCCACTAGTGGAGACGGTCTCTATGAAGGACTGGACTGGTTGTCCAATCAGCTCCGAAACCAGAAATGAAACCATAAACCTTCCTCTTCCCTCTTTTTCCACCCTTCCCTCTTATTTCCTCCTATTCGCCCTTCGCTTTACTCTAATGTGGCAAACTGTGCTACTTTGTGGTATTGAGTGCCGGAAGCTGTTTTCATTTCTTTTTGTCACAGTATATATTGCATCATGCTGTAAATGTGGCAAATACAAGCCTGAAAACAGTTAGGTTTCTTATTTAATGTAAATAGTTTTTGTTTCCAATGAGGCAGTTTCTGGTACTCCTATGCAATATTACTCAGCTTTTTTATTGTAAAGAATCAAGTCACTGTTTAGTACCTGGAAGGGAGTTAAGTGGGTTAATAACGTAAGGGTTGCCAGTGGTTCTTGTGCAGTAGAGCTGGATTCGATCTTGGTTGGGTTGTGAGATCTGTGAGATCCATTTTGGTGGTTGGTTTTTAACCTGAATTCTGTATTTTTTTAAATAGACAAGGAAAAGTAAAAACACTTGAAACACACAAACGTTTGACATCGCTTCTGCTGCTCCAGCTCTAACGTGGTGACTCTTGATTCTTTTGAAAGGGTGAAGCAATGACTGACACCCAATTAGCTTCATCTGCTTAATGAACAGATCATAAATAGTAGATTTCTGGCTCTTTCTGTAGCTCGTAGTCTGTGCTCATCTTCGTTCACAACCGTTCAGAGATTTGCTGGGCCTGGTTTAGATGAGCTTTGCAGACTCATGCTAAACATCTGACTTTTGGTTCAGGTGAGATTTCTTGTTTCCATTGAACTTGAATCATTTCCAGAAGTGGACATTTTTAGCCTGTCATATTTGTCAAAAAGTGTTTTGTACTTTTCTTGTGCTTAAACCACTCCAGAAGGCAAAACCTTTCCACAGGAAGCACAGCCTGTCCTAGTCCTAAGCTCTATAGGCAGAAAGTACTGTACTTAACGTAAGAATTGCCATGAAAAACACCAAACATCTATGTATAGTGTCTAGGGAAAAAAAAAACAAAAAAAAGCATGAGAGTTTGGAGAGTCATTCCACTCTACAAGTATTCAATCCCATTTTGGAACAATCCCATATCTGTATATGTGTGAAAACCCTTGGCATCCCTCATACTGCAAGGTTCAGATTTGCCATCAGAAAAATTTAAAAAAGACCTCTTTACTTTTCTTTTGTATTTTGATAAACACTGAAGAAGCTGGAGCTGTTAAACTTTAACTTGAGGAACTATCAGAACTGGTTTATTTAGTGTTGTGGAAACCTTTATTGCTTTCAATACACAACTAGTAATCAACTGTTTTGTATACTTGTTTTCAGTTTTCATTTCGACAAACAAGCACTGTAATTAAAGCTATTAGAATAAAATCTCTTAACTATTTCATGTTTTTTATGCCTTGCTGTTCATTCGATCATCTTGGCAGAATCATAATTAAATACTTGTTGAATAAAAAGTTTCATGAAACTTGCACTGGTATCGTGGTGGTTTGTATCATCTTTGTGCAGGGGATCCAAATCCAGGCAGCTTTTTGCCGCATCATGATTTGCACAGAAATTTGAGGACATCTCCTGTATTTTCCAAGAAATGAATCATTCCTGGTTGGAACCCTGCAGGTGAACTGGTGATGCTTGTAGGAGTCACTTTGTTGTCTCTGGGGCAACACAGCTTGAGCTTCTTGAGTAGCCCCATCACTTCCCCCAGCAGCTTGTTCCTCCTGCTAATCCCAGTTAATTACAGGATCTGTGAATTAGCAGTTTTGTGGGGAAAAAATAGCAATTCTGCCTTCCTAAGTGCTTTGTTTTGCATTTTCCCTTTCTGCAGTTCCCTCTGGATTCGGGACAGAGCTCCTCCGGGCGATCCTCCTGCCATCCCTGTCAGCTGCAGCTTCTCCCCAGTGCTCAGGGCTGCCTGCCAGCTCCCGGCTGGTTCGTGGCTGGAGCTGCAGCAGATTCCCCATTACACAGCTTGGAAAGCTGTAGGATAAAAAGTCTGTCCTGCAGGTTAGAGAGCAAATATCCTGTGGGCAAACTTGGGACTCTGGGTGGGTGACAGGGACTGTGGCTGGGGCTGATGTAAAGGGTCAATAGTACTGGGCAAACTGGGATCACAAATCTCCTGTAAGTCAGAAATCCACCTTGGAACTTTGAGCTCTGAATCAGGATATTTGCATCCCTAACCGGGCAGGACAGCTCTTTATTCCTGTTCTGGGAGGGGATTGAACTTGAAGGGCCAGCTGGGTTAGGATGCTGCTCCTCTGCATACAGAATTTGGTGTGGAAAACAGGGAATGTGGTGATGTTATCAGAGCTGTGCTCTGCCCTCTGCTCTGGGTAGCACAGGCTTTGCTCTGTTGCAGGCTCTCAGCCTGGAATTTTGGCCATCCAGCAGCTAGGCAAGAGGTGGCTCAAGCCCAGGGCAAAGGATGCTGCCCAGTCCCCCAGGAACTTTGCAGCAGCTGGACAGGGAGGCTTTGAGGTGAGCAGCCCTGGGACAGGGATGGAGCTGGGCTCTACCCCCTGCCCCCTCAGTTTTGGCTTCCCGTGTTTCTCAGACTGTTTCTCAGCTCCTGGTGTGAGTGTGTAACAGGAATGGGGGAAGAGCAGGAGAAAGCCCAGGAGAACTGAACTGAGCTGGGCCAGCAGTGCCCAGCCCCTCTGCTGGGCACACCAACACCCTCTCCCTTTGCTGAGGAGCTGTGGATGCAGCTCATCCTGGCAGAGCCCAGCCTGCCACAGCATCCATCCCAAAGCTTGGGAGGTGAAGGTGGGACATGGGAGCCCTTGGAGGGAGCAGGATACTGGACTTGGTGGTGTTTTTTCTCTGCTTTCTGTGCTGTTTCCACTCTCCCATGGCTCCCTTTTCAACCTGTTGCCCAGTTCCCATTAGGCACAGTCCTGCTCTGGGATGGTCCCAGCAGGTTCCAGCCACAGTTTGGATCCCAAAATCCTGTGGAGGTGACCCTGAGCTCAGCCTGGTGAGCACAGGCAGGGGCAGAGCTCCTGGCCAGGGAGTGTACAGACTCAGGGTGCCCCAGCTGTGCCCTGGGGATCCCTGGAATGGATCTGGAGCTGCAGCTGCTCAGACCACAAGGAACAGCCCTCGTGCCAAGGGGCTGTCAACCCCAAAAACCACGTTGGGGTGGGGATCACCCAAGGCTGTGAGGGCTCTGCAGCATCTCCCACTGCTGGGGCCGAGCACGTTGGGACAGAAGGGCTTTGTGAGCTCCTGAGCACGGTCCCACTGGGCTTTTGTCCACCAGGACACACAAACCCTCCCTGTCTTCAATTGCATCATTAATTACACAAATGAGGCCCTTGTGCTTGGCAGCGATGCTCCGGAGCTGCTCGGGACACCCCCTTTCCATTCGGATCAATATTTCTATTTATTGGTGTAAAATTCCCCTCTTTCAGTATGCCAACATAAATAATCGTGTGCTGAAGGTTTAAATTCTGGATGGGAATTGAGTTTGCTGCTGCCTGGGGTGGGTGATGTGGCCAGGCCAAAAGCCTATGGAAGATACCTGGTCCCATCCACTTTCACCCCCTAAACTGAGGAATTATTTAGGTGTCCAAAGCCAGGTTGGACAGGGCTTGGAGCAACCTGGCCCAGGGGAAGGAGGACTGGAACTAGATGAGCTTTAAGCTCCCATCCATGTAGCTGATGAACTTAGGAAATTTTTAAAGAAACTCAGTTCAGCCACTGCACTGGCAAGCACTCAGTGGCATGGAAAGAAAACAAAACCCCATAATAATAACAATAATAATCTCTTCCAAAATCTCTATCCATAAACACGAGGTATCCACAGCATTTTCAGTACCACAGCCAGAACCACCCCAGCACCAGTCCCCACCCACAGCATCCTCCATGCTCAATCCTGCCTGGATGGATTTTAGGGAGTGAGGAGAAGGGTTCCCAGGCCCTGCTGACCCCCACAGCCGCTGGTGCTGCCCCTGGGCGGGCAGGGAAGGGGCTGCTGGCACCACAGCCTTAATGCCCTTTGCCAGACTCTGCCCCAGCGCCCGTGGGGCTGCGGCGTTTTTAACTTAATCACCTTAAAAATATAAATCTATGGCAGATATCCCTGAAACAACCCCAGGCTCCCTCTCAGTCCTCCGAGTCGGTGTCGTGGCGCTGCCGCACCCCGCGGGCCGGGGGGGAGCGGGACCTGCTCCTCTTCCTGGCCTTCCGCCGCGGGGACGGGTGGCGGCCCCGGCCGTCCCTGCTCCGGCTGCGCCGGCGGGCGGGGCTGCGGCCGCGATCGCCGCTGCTGGCCGAGGAGTCCGAGTCGTGCCGCCGCCGGCTGCCGTGCCGCGGTGCCTCCGAGTGCTGCTGCGTTTTCCTGCGGTGGTGCCTGCGGGGACAGGGGGGGAAGTGACAGCAATGATAGTGGGGACGCCAACAAGGTGATTCTGAGGGTGAAAAGGGGATTTTGGAAAGGCAGGAGATGCCAATGGAGCAGCCTGATGCCAGCCGTGACCACGTGGCTTTCTTGAATCCTTCCTCCCGTTTTCCACTGATGATGCCCATCCCAACCCAGCTACCTCTTATCCCGATCTGGGGAAGAATCGGAGGATGATGGGGCAGCATCCTTCTTGGAGTGCTTATCCTTGTCCTTCTTCTTCTCCTTCTTATGTTTTCTCTTTTTCTTGTTCTTTTTCTCCTTCTTCTTCTCCTTTTTGGATTTTTTGCTGCTCTCAGGTCTGCAGGGAAGAGATCAAGCAATGAGAATCCCTGCACTGTGCATCCCTCTGGCTCCAAAAACTCATCCCCATCCCTTTTTCCAGGCACATCCCACCACATCTCTCCTTTGCCAAACAGAAGCCCACAGAGGCTTTTGGGAATGATTCAGAGAGATGCAAAACAAGCCCAGTGCCAAACAGAGCCGTGGAAACATTTTGTAAAATATTTCCCAGAAAAGCCAGGGCATTTCTGATGGTTTCCCACCAAAGTGCAAAAAATCCTCACCGTTTCTCCTCCACCTTCTCCTCCTTTTCCTGCTTCTTGGCACTAGATGTCTCTGGGCTGCTGGAGACTTTCTGGTGCTAGGGTTGGAGAGGGGGAAGAATACAAAGTGAATCCACAGCTTGTAATTACAAGACAAAGGGTTTTTCTCCCTTTAAAAATTAAACTGGAAAAAGAATTAAATTACATTTGGGGAAAAATTAGAATACCCTTAAGAACTGCTTCCAGATTAAAGCCTCACAAATGACCTCTGTGCCAACAGGACACAGGAAACTCCTGCAGGTCTCTGTGCTACAATACCCAGGTGGTTTTTTAAACAAAATATTCCAAGTGAGGGGCACTGCTTTTTGCCTTTTTCCATCTGCTTTTGAACCTTCCAAGGACAATGTGACTGGCACCGTACCGTGAAGACCGAGAGCCCCATCTTGGCTGCCTCTCTGTCCTCCTTGGAGAGCATCACCCGGCCAGCGCTGCCACTGCAGAGAGACCACAGGAAAAAAAAGCATAAAAACACTAAAATCAAACGAACTGTTCTGAAATTGGTGTGGGATCCTTCCCTCCCCTTACCTGGAGCTGCCCAAGCCCACCACCCGATCCACGTCCTTCTCGTCCCGCTCGCCGCCGTCCCTCTTGCACACCTCAGCCAGGTCCTGTGGGGAGGGAGACAGTGTCCTCTGTGTGTCCCCAAAATCAGAGCCCAGGGGACACTGGGGGGATGTGTGATGCCTCTGTTACCTCTTTGCTGAGGCCCGTGGGCTGCCTCTTCAAGGTCTTGTAGCCCCTATAAAAACAAGAACAGGTGATACATATGGGGGCGCACACCTGCTGGTTTTGGGGTTTTTGTGGGGTGTGGACTCACAGTGCTGCCATCATGGCCTCCTGCTCGGCCAGGCGGACTGCAGCCAGCTCTTCCTCCCGGGATAACGGGGGGCCAGTGTCCTTCTTGCCCTTGGCATACCAGGTCAGGTCCTTGCCCTTCTGCCACCGCCCCACCGGCGCCATCAGGGAGTTCCCTGTGGGGAACAGTGACCCCTCTCAACATCATTGCACCCCAAAACCGTGGCAGAGGGGACAGGGAGGGAGGGACAGGGGATTTGAGCAGGACCAGCCCTTACCCAGGTAATTCTCACGCTGTTTGTCTGTCTTGACATCCTCCCAGCTGAACTGGTCCTGGCCCCCCCGGACCCCGCCCCGGGAGGAGCCGAACATGGCGCTGCACCCCGCGACAGATTCGGGGGATTCTGGGGACCTGCAAAGAGATCAGCCCTGGGTGTACCCACTTCAGATCCTCCATGCAACTCTGGGAGGGGCTCCTGAAGGGGCAGGGAAGCAAATCTGGCCCCCCGGGGGTGAGTGGAGTAGCCAAAGGCCTTTGTGAGAGCTCACAGGCTGGAAGGGGGGGATTTATAACCCGGAGGTGGGAGAGGGTGCACGGCTTGGGGGGGGTCCCAGCCTCGGGGGGAGGTTGATGGGTGAGGAGAGGGGCTTAGGGCAGCCCCGAGGGGGTTCATGGCCTTGGAGGTTCAGAGCCTCAAGCAGGGTTTAGGGCCAGCAGTGGGGCAGTCACAGCTTGGGGGCTTCAGGGTCTGGGAAGGGGTTGCAAAGCGAGGAGGATTCACAGCCTGTGGGTGGAGAGTTCAGGACTAAAGTGGGAAGGCTCTGGGTCTGAGAGGAGATTGCAGGCTTGATGGAGGGGTTTAATGCCCACATGGAGGTTCTGGGCTTCAGAGGGGAGGGTTCATGGCCTGGGGGGTTTCAGGCTCTAGGAGGGGTTCACAGCCTGGATGGGTGTGAGCTGGAAGAGGCGGTCACGGCCTGGGGGGGACTGGGCGGGGAGGGCATTACACGGCCTGGAGGGGAGGTTGTACAGCCCGAGGAGAGGCTGCACGGCCCGGGGTGGGACATTACCTGGGGGAGAGTTTCAGGGTCTGGGAAGGGGTTCAGGGCCGGGGGAAGTTCAGGGACCCGGACGCTGCAGGGCCTGAGGTTGGAGTTTGCCCATCCCGGAGGCGTGTGAAAGCAGCTCGAGGCGGTTCCCTGCAGCACAGGCCTCTCCGGGTTGGGGAGTGGGAGGGCCGGGCAGCCCGGACCCGCGAGGTCACACCTGGAGCCCCCAAATCCCTAAATCCCAAACCCCCAAATCCCAAACCCGCCCCCGCTCCCCTCACGCACCTCCGGCCGCCGAGCGCGCGCGCACCCGCCCCGCCGCTACCACCGCGGGCGCCGCCGGAGGGGGGGAGACGGACGGTACCATCGCGCCACCCAGTGCGGGGGGAACTCCGCGGAGCCGCACCGCCCACACACGGCTTTACTTATATATGTATTTATTTATAGATTTATACATTTCTGGTTTCAGCGCTTCACTTCTTCCAGAACTTCTTGTAGGTGTCCAGGTCGATGCCCTCGAAGGTTTCCTCCTCCTTGGCCTTAGGCTTGCTGGGGAACTGCCGGCGCAGACGAGCCTTGCGCTCCGCTTCGGGCAGCGTGTTGCTGTCCAGAGGCATCTGAGGACACGGGATGAGACCGTGGGGACACAGTGTGATGCCCGTGGGACAGGGCGTGAGACCCCTGGGACATGGTGTGAGATCCCAGGGACAGGGTGGGAGCTCCCAGGACACAGGGTGAGATGCCAGGGACAGGGTGGGAGCTCCCGGGACACAGGGTGAGATGCCCGGGACAGGGTGGGAGCTCCCAGGACACAGGGTGAGATGCCAGGGACAGGGTGGGAGCTCCCAGGACGCATCATCAGGCCCCGGGACAAGATGTGAGACCCCAGAGCACACAGCGTGAGCCCCCTGGGACACGGCGTGAGCCCTTGGGACACCCAGGCTCCCGAGCCTGCCGTTGTCCCCGTACCATGAGGATCCTCTTGGGCTCGCTGTAGCGCAGGCGGACGGTGGAGCCGTCGGTGCTGACCAGCAGCACGGGGTACCGGCGGCCGTAGAGCTGCCGGTGCAGGTGGCCGATGGCGGCGCGGTTGGAGTTGCTGCGGACGCAGGCGGCCAGCGGCGGCCGGGAGGCGGCCGGGAGGCGCAGGGCACTGGCGGGAGAAGGGCGGGAGAGGGGCAGTGTCACCGTGGGGGTGACAGGAACCCCGCCAGGCCGCTCCCAGCGGGACAGCGCCGGCTGTCAGGGGCACTCCGCGCTCACCTCAGCGCCCGGCTCGCCGCCATCTCAGCCCAGCTGGCAGAGCCCAGTCAGCACGCGGAGCAGATGGCACAGCCTGGGGACGCCCTGAGGACAAGGACAGGTCCTGGGGTGGCTGTGGGGCGACACCCCCGAGTCCCCATCACTGTGACGTTCCCACATCCCCTCTGCAGCACGCAGCAGCCCCGTGACAGCCCCTGCCATGGTGATGGCTCCGCCCGCCCTCGCAATGGTTCAGCCCCACTATGGTTCCCCCCATTCCCACAATGGTTCGGCCCAACCACGTCTCCCCCTGCCCAGCCATGGGTCAGTTCCATGATAGCTCCCCCCTCTCCCCGTCATGGTTCAACCCACCACCGCCCCGCCACGGTTCAGTCCCATCATGCCTCCCCTCACACCTACCTTGGTTCAGCCCTCCCACCTCTCTCCAACCATGGCTCAACCCCGCTATGGCTCCCGCCACCCCATCGTGGTTCGGCCCAGCACCGCCCCCCTTCCGCCCCGCCATGGTTCAGCCCACGTTGCCCTCTCCGTTCTTCCCCAATTCCCCCCAACATCACGGCCCTGCCGGTACTGCCCCCCCACCATCATCATGGTTCAGCCCCAGGCGCCCCAGCCGCGCTCACCCCCCCGCCCTGCCCAGCGCGTGGTCCGTCCCGCCGCCCCGCACTCACGTGACGGCGCGCTCCCCAGGGCCCCGCCCCCCGGTGACGTCAGGCGCGCGGCGGTGGCGGCGGGCGCGCGCGGGGGCTGCCGGGACCGCCCCCCCATCCCCTCATGATCCTCGGGCGGATGCGCGGGGCGGGGATCGCCCGGGCGGGTGAGCGGGGATGGGCCCGGGGCTCGCATCCTCACGGGGACCGCAGGCTGAGGGGCACAGCCGGCCACGGGGTGCCGGGACCCTCACAAGGGCCGTGGACAGAGGGGGTCCAACCAGCCCGAGGAGCTCCGTCACTCACAGGAGTCCTCGGCTGAGTGGCCTCGGGGCGTTCAGCCCCTCACGGGGGGCCTGGACTGAGGAGTCCTGGCCGGCTCCGGGGTTCTCAGCCCCTTCACAAGGGCCCTTGGCTGAGGGGGCCCAACTTGCCCTGGTGTGCCGAGCTCCTCACGGGGTTCCTCTGCTGAGGGGTCCCGGGATGCTCAGGCCCTCTTGGGGGCCCTGCATTGAGGAGTCCTGGCTGGCCTTGGGGTGCTCAGCCCCTCACAAAGGCTTTGGGCTGAGGGGGTCCAGGAGGCCCCAGGATGCTTAGCTGGGCACAGGGTCCTGGGCTGAGAGCCCTCAGCCCCTCCTGGGAGCCCTGAGCTGAGGGGACCCAGCTGGCCCCAGGCTGCTGAGTGCCTCATGCGAGTCCTCAGTCCCTCGGCTGGGGGTCCCGGAACACTGAGGTAGCGACCTGGGGGTGCTGATCCCCCACAGGACCCCCTGGATGATCCCCCACACCCGGCCCGGGGAGGCTGAGCTCCCCCTGATGTGTCCTGCATGTCCTGTGTTATCCCTGTGGGTGGTTCGGCCCATGGGACGGGTCACAGTCCCACGGGGCTGTCCCCGGGCTGGCTGTGTGCCCTTGCCACCATCCACACAGAGTCCCCATCGCTGAGCTGGAGCTCTAGGGTGGCTCTGAGGTGTCCCTGGCTAGATAAGCCAGACAGAGATGTGCTTGTGGGATCAGGTGGGGTTTGTGGGCACCGTGGGGCAGGGTGAGGTAAGAGCGGTTTTGGGATAAGCATCCCTCAGGTATCCTAAATCAAACACCTGTGGGGAAGTGGATGGTGAAACCACACCTCTAGAGGTTTTCCCAGGTGGGTAAACTGCTTTCACCCTACTGCTGGGTTCAGCTGCTCTGGTTTACAGGAGGACATGGTCTGGGAATAATGGGCTTGGACCTCCCTGATTTCTGCAGTGACCTTGAGCAAACAGTTTGTGTTCTGTCTGCAGCATTGCTGCTCCCTGCAAGCCAGGAGTGCAGCCAGTGGAGAGGCTAATTAGTGCTTTGTAGGTGATTATTTCTGGGAAGAAGGTGGCTGCGCTCCAGCTCTGCACTGCTATGGGATGCTCTGCTCCTCACAGAATCACAGGATGGGTGAAGTTGGAAGGTTGGAACCTTCCTGCTGCTGTGCTGCAGATAATTCCCTGCCTGTCACAGCAGGAGCTCTCTCCCTTTTTGGAACCTGTCCCAAATCTTAGAAAGGTGGGGGTTGCACCTTTATAACAAACCTGCTAAAAATAGGGGGTGGGATTATAATCCTAATCCAGGAGACCTTTCTCAAGACTTCAGGGAAACTGTGCTTTAATCTTCTTTTCTTCTTCATAAGGGGGCTTTGCCTTCCCTGTAAAGCCTCTCTGCTAATCAGTTTTAATTTGTTTAACTCTTGTGATGTCTGTCCTTTGCTTCCCTGGTTAAGTTGCCACCTATGAGGTGAAATCCAGGGTGAATTTAGCAGCACAAGCAGACCAGGAACCATTCCTTGCCTTGGGGACAACCTCCTGTGACCACCTCATCTTTTTGCAGCCCAGAGGGCTTTATGTGGCTGTTTGTCCTCAGGCCCAGCTGTGGGAGATAATTAATATTGTTAATTAGTTGGGCTGTTCTCTTGCTGATCAACTCTGCAGTGGTTTTGGTGGGTTAGGCTGGATCCCAACCCATTTTTAGGAAACCCTCTGTGCTGGATGTTTGCAGATTGGCTGCTCTGAAAATGCCAAAATCTGACAAAAGGGGGGGAAATTGAGCTTCTGCCTGAAATAAATACATCTTTGTGACCTTCCTGCTGCAGCCAGCTTGGAAGTGTGATGCACTGATGCATTCCTGGAACCAAGCAGGAGAGAGAAAAAAGCCCCATACCCACCAGATCTGGGGTTTGGGGTTTGTTTGTTTGTTGCTTTACCTGTGGGTTTTGAGGGCTGTGGGGTGGTGGGGGAGGAGCTGTTTGGCAGGAATGGGGGGGCAGGGACATTGTGGGATTGCCCTGGGAGTTGTGATGCTCCATCCCTGGGAAGTGTCCAAGGCCAGGTGGGCCAGGGCCTGGAGCACCTTGGGGCAGTGGGAGGTGTCCCTGCCCATGGCAGAGGTGGAACTGGATGGGATTTAAGCTCACTTCCACCCAAACCATTCTGGGATTCTATGAAATTCCCAGTTTGCCATCTTTCCTCCTGTGAGGGCCCAGCCTCGTGATGGAATTCCATGGGAGTGGAAATGGCTTTTGTTCCCTCTCAGTTTTCCTCTGCAGCAAGAGAAGGGATTCACGAGGGGGGGCAGGAGGAAACACCTGCAAGTCTTTAGGTTTATTTTTAGCTGTTTTGAGAGAAGTGAGATGTGATCACAACCCAGGTGTCTTTTCTCTTAGTAATGAGTATTTTGGGGAAAGAAAAGGGAGTGAAGTGAAGGTGAGGGTCCCACTGTGGAAGTGGTTTGGATCTGTGAGCAGGAGAAGGAGTTTTCCTGTTGCCTTTGTGGTTGTGGACCTGAGGTGAAGCTGTGTGGATTTGGTCCAAAGGAAGAGGAATGTTCCTGCAGAAGTAAAGTGCCTGGAAGTGTGCCAGGTTGGGTGGAGCTTGGAGCAGCCTGCTCTAGTGGAAATTGTCTTCACTCGTGGCAGGGGTTTGGAATTAGGTGGTCTGGAAGGTCCCTCCCAACACAAACCATTCCAGGGTTCTACACAGACAGAATCCTTGTGACTGCAGGGACAGGGACAGCTTTGCTGTGTTCCAGAATCCCAGAGCAGCGAGGGCTGGCACCCCTCAGCCTTTTGGGGGTGTTGCATGCAGCCTTGCCAGCCAGGAGAGCAGAGAGTGGAGGAGGAACCGCGGGGGAGATTAAAGCTCAGCAGGATCGTTCTCATTGGCCACCTTCAAATTGCGGCTCGTTAATTAAGGCTTTAGGAGCTCACAAATAGCCCAGCTCTGGCCCCAGGAGCCTGTGCTGCTGTCGGGGGCTGCGCTGCTTTTCTTGGCTGGAAGGGAGCACAAGGAAAAGGTAAGGGTGTGTTGGAGCCTGCTCCCAGCCCGTTCCTCTGCCCCCTTCCCAGTTTGTCTGGGGTTGAATGAAATGATTGGAAGTGATTTGGGCATCTTTAAATTTCTACTGGTGTTTGCTAAGGGGCAGATGAAATTTTGGGGGAGATGAGGGGAAAGCTCTTTTCCTTCTGACTGGGATTTGTGCATCCAGCACAGTTCTTGTTGGCACAGCTGGATCCTGGAAGGGAATCTGAACTCCTGGAAATCCCATGCTGGCACCCCAGTGTCACTTGTGAGGTTTTTGGGGTGCTTATGGAAGCTGGTGTGTGATGGAGCAGCATTGCTTGGGGACAGATGGGTTGTGAAGCACATTGGGATGTCTGAAGGGGATGAATTTGTGTGGAGTGTTTTCCAAGGAATGCTTAGGGCTCACCTGATGGAATTATGTGAGGGACACAGAGAAGGAAATGCTTTGGGTAACTGCTCTGCTCCCTTGCTGCAAGGACTGAGTAGCATTTCCCTGGTGCTTCCTTTTGGTATTGAACATTTCGACAAAACCTGTGGTTTTTAGAAATTACGGAAGCTTAAGCACCAAGGGAATGGTAGGGAAATCCCCAAAGGACTTCCTAGAGCTTGTTCATCCTTCTGGTTTTGGGCTGATGGAGCCTAATCCAGCCGTGTGGTGATGAGATTGGTCCTCCCAAGAGTTCACCTCTTGGAGGCTGCAGCACTCAGAGGGCACTAAGGAAAAAAAAAAAAAAAGGAAGGAATAACGGAATTTCCTTATGGACGATTATGGAGCGTGAGTGTTTTCACCACCCACGTTGCCGCTGTTGGCACCTCCTTATCCTTTGTGTATTAATATCCCATTCCTTCGCGCAGCCCGGGATGAACTGCGGTCAGACAAGTATCCTCCGGGAGCAGAGGCAAAAGTTGTGTAAGTCTCCGGCTGTCGTGCCTGCCCGAGGGAGGAGGGATTTAGGGCTGAGGATGCGTCCCGCTCACGCAGGCGGGGTCAGGGAGCAGGAGCCCGGCGGGATTAGCCCGCGGCCGCTCTGGTGAGACAGCATTTGGCTTAAGGCCGTTTGAAAAGTGATGTGTAAGGTCAGGGTGACATTGCTATGAGCTAATTTAAAATGGAAAGGCATTATCTGCTTCTTGGCTGCTGGCTCCCCAGGCCACACCCAGTCCGGGAGGCTAAAAAAAAAAAGATTTTTCTGCTTTCTGGAAATAACTGTTTTTAAATAAGAAGAACTTGTTTGATTTGTCCCACTCTCTGGTTTGGAAGCTGCTGATGGATGAGGGTCCCCAGTGGTACCCCCGCACCTTTATACAGCATTTCTTCTTTTTCCCATGTGGATAATCAACCTTTTTTCCTCTCTAGAGACACAGGAACATGAAAACACTTTTTTTTTCTTTCTATCTGGCTGAAGGAACAACTGCAGCAAGTTCTGTGTAACCCCAGGCTGCCTTTTCTTCACCTGTACCAGGAACTGATCTCTGAGATCTCTTTCTTTCTTGCTGTGAATCACCTGTAGATGGAGTTGGTGCTTCAGGAAATATGGGAATAAACCCCTGAACATGTTCCTGATGGTGATTGCACCATGTTCAGCTGATGTTGCAAGGGTTTGGGGGTTGGTGATGCAAAGTCTTATCTGCAAACTCTCCTTGAAGCTCCTTTCTCTCTGTGAGAGGGAAGGGGCTGGGACTGTACCTTTGTCCCATGATTCCAAATGCCACCAGACATCCAAAAATAGGATTTTGTTGCTTTTAGAGAGAGCTTTCCTTAGGATTTTGGTCCCAGTGAGACCCAGCTGTGATGGAAAACAGCTGGCTTGAATCATCCCAGTTTAGTGGCAGCTAAATCCCAGTTTCCTTCTTCTGTGGGTTACATCCTATGAGTTTAACCTCAGTCTCTTGAGAAGTGTTTCTGCACTCCCAGTACTTTTTATCAGCTCTAAGCTTGTGATTTTGCATCATTTCTGATTTTCCTGCAGAAATTTGTAGCCAAGGGTAAAGGATTGGTGCTGTTTTGAGGGGCTAGCACCCCTGAGAATCCACAGCTGTGTTTCCATGGGTGTTCCTAACCAGACACATTTTTCTGTCTCTCCCCAGTCATGCAGGGACCAAGGCCAGTGGTCCTGAGTGGCCCATCAGGTGCAGGGAAAAGCACTTTGTTAAAGAAATTGCTCAAAGATTATGAGAACGTCTTCGGCTTCAGCGTCTCCCGTGAGTATCCAGGGATGGGCTGTGTAGGCTCAGCAGTGCCAGCTCAGAGCCTGCCTCTGTTTATACCCCAAATCAGGGTTTTTCATGGTTTGGCTGTGTCCCAGTCTGTCTGTGGGCTCTTGGGGATGTTTAAATCGCTCAGGGCACCTTTTACTCCTGGTATTGAGTGGTGAGTCTAAGCTTTGTGTGGAGTAGCACCTTTCCAGGTCTGGTGACTCCCCACATCTCTAAACACAACTCAGAGAAGAAACAAGAACCTTCTGAGTGATTCTTGGCTGTGAAAGTAACAACATCTCCCCACATTTCTGCTTCAAAAGCCATTTGATTTTTCCATGGAGCTTTGTAAGGTGTTTTTAGATCTGTTTCCAAAACGTGTTTTAATGTCCCAACACTTCATGTACTACAAGTAAAATCTGTGCTTTGAGATCTGAGTTCACTCCACTATGAAAGAACAAATACTGGATGTTTCAAAATCTAATGCTATGGGAGGAGAAAAAAACCCTAAAATTATCTATTTTCTGAGTGTGTGTGTGTCATCCTATGCTCCTGATTCAACTGAATCTCTCATCTCACTCCAAACTAAACCTTATTTTCTCCCAAATTGCCTCTTGGTAGAGATTTTTTTCCTAGATATCCACATGCCACTTAGACCTTGGCATTTCTTTGATCCTGCAACACCCGTGGGTGATGCACAGAATTTACAAGACTTTTTTTTTCTTTTTTTTTTTCCCTGCAGATACAACAAGGCAGCCAAGACCTGGAGAAGTGAATGGCAAAGGTGAGCCTGTTGTAGTCAGGTCTGTCTCATTGGACTCTCCAAATAATTCAGGTTTTCAAAGCTAGGCTCTCATTTTAGGTACTGTGTTCTGAACCTGGGTCTTGAGTGATTTGATTTTCCAAAGTTCCAGGTGGTTCTGGGGAGATATGTCCAATGGCCACTGCTTTGGGAAGTGCAGCTGCTTAATGAAATGGTTTTAGCTCTATTAATAGCTTGTGCCCAGCTGTTTTCTCATGTATTTGCATATTTAAGAAACAATCAAATGAGGTTTGTTCTTAATTTTCAATGGCAATTTTCCCTCTGAAGTGAAAGGAAGGAATTTCAACAGACGATAGAGAAATATTCCTTTTTAGTTAGTTTGGTTTTGATGTTCCCTTTTATCTCCCTTTCTCTCATCCCATTCTGCTCTTTAATTAGAAATCCTTTCAAATGAAAGGCCTTACCATTCCTGCTGTAGTGTGTCCCACACCTGTAGGCAAGGGGGGAGAAGTTCCCACTGCATCAGGAATGGGAAAGGATATGAAATACAGGGTAGAGCAGCACTTTCAGCCACACAGAAAACTCCAGAATGTTTTGAGCAGGTGTTTGACAACTGGTGTGGAAGTAGGAAGTGAGTTATAGTCTAAAGCAGATTTTAAGTGTCTTCTCCCCCAAAAACCTATGTGTGTCATTTTCACCATGAACTTTACCTTCAGAATGTTAATTTCTCTCCATTTTTCCTATTTCCCCTTCTCCAGATTATCACTTTGTGACCAGAGAGGAAATGCAGAAAGAAATTGATGCTGGCGAATTCATCGAGCACGCGGAATTCTCTGGGAATATGTATGGGACAAGGTAGGTCAGGTATCCTTGCCTGTGCCACAGGGGCTGCAATTAGATGGTCTTGAAGATCCTTTCCAATCCAAACTATTCTGGGATTCTAGAAAATAAATACAGAATCTCTCCAATCCCCTGAGGATGTTCCTGCTCCGATGTGGGATAAAATGGAGAGTCCTTCATGCTTAGCAGAAGAGTTGAAGTTCTCACCAATCTTTTCTGCTCACTAAGTGTCATCAATGAATTATAATAAATTATAATTATTTATTGACGCAATTCCCCATGTAGGGGAAGAGAAAGTGTCTTTACAGCATATAAAAGCCACCGCTTGAAAAATTAAGTGGAGAATTAAGTGTCTTGTGATCCAGATGGGGCATCCACGTCCATCCAGCATCCTTTAGGAGAGCGTGTGGAGTCTGGATCCCTGGAGAAGGGGAGTTCTCAGTGGGTTTGCTCTTTGGTGTAGGTTGTTTCCTTGTTTGTCACAAAATCCTAGGGTGGTTTGGGTTGGAAGGCACCTTTAAGATCATTGAGTTCCAGCCTCCTGCCATGAGCAGGGAACTTCCCTCCATCCAGGTGGTGAAACTCTGCCAAGGCAGGAGTTTGTGGACATCCCACCCATCCTGTGGGATAGGCACACATGATCCATCCCCACACCTTCCAGCATGGCTTTGCCAGCCTCTCTAGCAGGAGACAGCAGCTCCCTGCACCACCCAGAGCAGTGACACTGGGAGAAACTCTTTATCAAGAGCAGAGCAGGCTCTGTCCTCTCCTGCCACAGGTTGGGCACAGAGGGGAGCCCTGTGAGGTTCCCCTGCTGCTGGAGGGGGACACCCCAAACCCCCCTGAGTGCTCTGACCCGTTCCCTGTGTGCTGTGTCCCCAGTAAAGGAGCTGTGCAGGCCGTGCAGGCCCAGAACCAGATCTGTGTCCTCGACATCGACATCCAGGGCGTGAAGAACATCAAGAAGACGGAGCTGAACCCCATCTACATCTCGGTGCAGCCGCCGTCCATTGAGATCCTGGTGAGCGCCCGCCTTGCTTTGCCGTTAGCAGTTAGAGGTAATCAGCGTCCGGCTCTGCAGCCACGGGCTCCCCTTCCCTCAGCCACCTCGGTGTTCCTCAGGGCCCTGCACTAGCTGGGGAGGACATTCCCAAGCCCGGCCCGGCTCCAGCCCAGCCTCTGGCTCTCAGGGATAAATCTTCCTGTGTTTTATTTTTTGAGTCCTTCCTCAGTGTTTTCCACGCCTTGGTTATGGACTCTGTTGCAGCATGGCCAGTCTTTAAGTGCATTAATTGTGCTTCATGCTGTGCTGAGATTTGCCTCCACAGTTAAAATTGAACCCAGGGAGGCTGGTTCTGTGCAGCACCTTAAATTCTGTGCCCCTCTGGTCTTACCCTGTGTAAGTGATTGCAGTGGGACTCTTGCAGCAGTGGAATCACTGTCATGGTTCAGAGAAGGATGAGGACATGTGAGGACAACTCCTGACTCTCCCCTCTTGCTCTCAGTACATCAGGCAGGCTCTGTTTCTCGTTGAGTTTGTGGAGGAGGAAGCCAGCAGCACCAGATGCCAGAGCCCAGCAGAGAGATCTCATTTCCAGCAGTACCTGGAAAAATAAATAAATAAGAGGGAGGTAAAAGAAACCTGGGACCCTGAACTGTGGGTAGGAGATCTCGAGCCCAGTTTGGCCACTGGTTTGCACTGGGCTGTAAGTGAGGCCCCTCACCCTTTGCAGGGTGTTCTCACATACCCATGGTCACAGACAGCACCTGAGGGTGAGGGTGGTTTCTGCCTACAGCTTTCAGAACACTCAGTTCTTTAATGTCTCTGTCCTTGGCTTTAGGAGAAGCGACTACGGGACCGAAAGACTGAGACAGAGGAGAGTTTACAGAAGCGTTTGACTGCAGCCCGCGTGGACCTGGAGCTCAGTAAGTCCTTGCAGTGGTGTGTGCAGGGAGAGGGGATGCCTGGGTCATTTTTTGTGGGAACATCTGATTCGTGCTCTCCAGCAGTGCTGGCAGGGCTTGCCATGAGCTGAGTTGGATCACTGCTGCATTTCCCACTGCAGTTCCTTGGGGGTGGCTGGCAGAGCAGTTCATTAGCAGCAGCTGATCTAATAATAATACTAAAAAATCATATTAAAATGCCATGGGACTTTGTGCACAAGAGCTGACACAGGGAAGAAAAATTCTCCTCTAACTCTGTCCTCATCTCTTTCCCCAGGTAAAGAGCCTGGGCTGTTCGACCTGGTCATCATTAATGATGATTTAGAAAAGGCCTATTCCGAATTGAAGGAGGTGCTGCTGGAGGTGAGTCCTTGGGGATTTTTTCCACCTCGTTCCTGGGCCAGATAGGTGAGGGTCTGTTCTCAGGCAGCCACAGAAATGTCACCTCATCCCACACTTGGTCTGCTCTGGGCTGCTGAGGGACAGATTGAGTACAAATGATGATGGATCAGTGGCCTGAGAGTGGGAAATGAATCCAACACAATCCTGAGTTGAGGCAGAAGAAACATTCATCCCTGGATAGCAGAGAAGGGGATTCCTATTTCTGGAGCTTCCAACTCAAACCTTGCCTTGTCCCTAAAGGCAAACTTGGGGCTGGTCTGGGTTGTTGGTCACTCCTGGTCTCCTAAGCTGTAAAACCAAGAGTTGTTCCCCAAAGAGTGGCAGATTCTCAGTCTCTTTCCCGATCTTCTTGCAGGAAATCAAGAAGACCGAAGAATCCAGGAAGTCCTGAGCTGGCCCTGCTTGGGAGTTTCAATTTTGCACATCATTCCCGAAGCACGTCACAGCGTTTTATTCCAAAAGACATTCCCTTTAGGCTGCTCCTACCCCCAACTTGCCCTAGGATGTTTATATTAAAAGGAAAGAAAAGGAAACCTGGTCATGCTTGTGCTTCTGTTCACTGTGTGCTCAGCACGTGCTCCCCCAGGTTTGTACCTCTGGATTGTTTGGGAGCTGCCAAAGGGCCGAGCCCTTCTGGAAGGCTGTAGAGAAGCTGTTGGGCTGATGTGCTTGGAGGCAGCAATAAATCCCTTTTCCTAGAGGGAGTTCACTGCATCCAGTAACTATTGCTTATACAGGTCTCTGTTCTGAGACCTGGAGAGCTTTGCACCTAATTTCCCAAGTTTTTAGCTTTAACATTGATGTTTCCATGAAACTTCCAAGCCCTTCGGTCCCTTCAGCAGGACATATCCTGAGTGTCCTTGAGTTGGTTTCTCATACTGTGAAAACTGTGAGNACTTGGAGCAGCCTGGGACAGTGGGAGGTGTCCCTGCCCATGGTAGGGGTTGGAAAAAGAAGGGCTTTGAGGTCCCTTCCAACCCAAACCCATGTGTGATTCCATTCCATGGAATGACCAGGCTGTCAGAGCTTCTGTCCTACAGGGGTGACTCCAGCTGCTTTCCCCCCAAACCACACAGCCCAGGAGCAGCTGGGCCCTGCAGTGCCAGGCTGGGATATTTTCTCACCCAAACCACGTCTTACCAGAGCAGGTTTGTACCTACACTCTCCATTTTTGGGTTTCATCCTCTTCACATCCCATCCCTCCAGTTTATCCAGCTGCTCTGCAGGACCTCTTGGTCCAGGTCCTCTCCAAACCTCCATCCTCCACCTTATGGACAACAAGCAGAAGCCCCCTTGGGCCACCCTTTGAGTACCTTGCATTCACAGCCATGTTTTGATGATTAGTTTGATCATTTACCTTTCTTGCACTGGTTTGATACCTCTTTCCTAGATTTCCTAGAAAATACTGCTTCTGTTGTCATGGGTTTCCCACTGCTTGGTTCTGGAACAGGCTGAACAAGCAGGAGAATCCTGTGTGGATTTGTGGTGTGAACTGCTGCGTCCAGGCTCTTCCTGCGCCATCAAGTGATGGGCTCTGGTTGTTTTTCCTTCTGAATCGCGGGATTTTGTTACAATTTGAGGGACGCGTTTGCAATGGGAAAAGGTCTCCTCTAGATGGCAGGAACGGCAGCGGGAACGCGCTGGAGTCGCGGAGGAGTAGAGCAGGAGGTGCAGGACACGGCGCCCGCCTCAGTCCGGGGCTCTGCGGCCACCGCGTGGCACCTGCGGGGCTGTCACCAGATGGAAGAGCCCAGCTGCTCCCTGCGGATCCCTGCTGCCAGCGCCCCCAGC
Organism: Irena cyanogastra; assembly: GCA_013397155.1. Lineage (NCBI taxonomy): Eukaryota > Metazoa > Chordata > Aves > Passeriformes > Irenidae > Irena > Irena cyanogastra. The sequence goes on along the minus strand of VWZV01012756.1, from coordinate 54,256 downwards.
CCGGCCTCGGCTCATCCCTGCGGGACAGGTGAGTGCACCGCGGAACGGCAGCCACGCTCCGGCCGCGTGGCAGCTCTTGGGAAACGGGAGAAACAAATCCTTTGGATCGTTCGCGTCCCCCTTGCCTGGTGGAGGGGAGGGAGAGGGAAGTCTGAAATGTCCCAGCCTGGTGGGGGGCCCTGCTGTGTGTGACGGAGCAGACGGAGAACGCCTGGAACGCTGACGCTAACGCAAGGTGACAGGATGGCCATCGGGATGGTGGCAGTGGGAAACACAGGGAGCAGCAGTGGGAGGTGGAGCCAGGCTGCTCCCCAGGTGGGTGACACGGCTGTGGAGCATCTCCAAGGAGTCATTTTGGGTGCTGTCAGCAGTGCCCCTCTCCAGGTTTGGTGTTTTGGAGGGGCCGTGCCGTGCATCGAATCCCAAAGCTGGGTGGGTGAAGGCACTTGTTGAAGTGAGTTTCATTCCTGCACCCTCAGAAATGGGATGTCTGTTTTGTTAATTGAGTTTGCAGCCATGAAAGCCTTTCTGGCTCTGTGGGTTTGGTACTGGCTCATTGGGGTATTCCATTCCAACATCCCTGGGGCAGGCAAGGACCACGCTGAGCATGGCAGGTGTGAAATGCTGGGTTTTCCACAACTGCAAACATCTGCTCCCAGTGCTCCGTGTGGGGCTGGGATTGAGGGATCAGGCTGGAAAAGGGGGGATACAGGAGCCTTCCAGCCTGGGGGTTGTCTGTGATTAAAGATGCTCCTCCTGGAGAACCATTTTCCCACCTAGATCTTCCAGGCAGGAAGGTGCTGTTCCCATCTCAGGGTGCACCCAAGTAAAGGAACAGGCCTGCTCCTGGGCTGCTTCCAGAAATGTCAGAAATAGGGATTTTATATAACTATATATTCACTATTCTGTCAGACTGAGGTATATTTGGACAGACTTCAGCTTTTTTCATCTGAGATGCTTTGGGAAACGTGGCAGCACCTACATCCCTGCAGGAGGAGGATGCTGGGGGAGGAAGAGGAAGGCAGGGGATGGTAGAAGCTGGGATAAAACCTGCCCTGGGAGCTCTCCTGTCTGTGGCTGAGGATATTTCAGAGCCAATGCCAAAAAAATAACAATGCCCTGTAGCACTTCTGTTTCAAAGCTGTTGCTTTGCAGTCATCACATTGTTTTTTTTTCTGAATCCAGGCTGACATGCTGCTTTTGAGGTAGGAGCTGATTATTTTCCCCCCATTTTTCAATTTTCCTGCCTATCCAAGCTCTTTGGCAATAGAAACACTCCTTCAAGCAGTGCACGTGGGGTTTGGACTCAGAGGTCAGCTCTGCTCTGACCCAGCAGCACCCAGAGCTTGGGAAGGATGCTGTGCAGGGATGCAGGAGGGCAGACAGTCCCCAAAGCCCAAATCATCCATGAAAAGCTGGAGCCACACTCCAGGACACCTTGAAGCAGCCAACATTAGCCCAAAGCCCATTTGCCCCCATCCTGATGAGCCCACGGTCCAGAGCCTTGTCCTTGCCGCGGTTTTCCTTGGCATCTCCGTGCCGTTGGAGGCAGCTCTGATTTTCAGGCTTCCTTCCATTCCACTGCAGAAAGGCACCGCGGGGCAGAGCCGGCCTGGGAAATAATTGGGCAGCCGGCGTAGAAAATGAGCAATGAGGGGAAGAAGGAGCAGGAATAACCCTGATTTTCCTGCTTGTCCATCAGTGTCCGGCTCGCTCCGCGCGCCTTTCCCACGGCGGCGCTGGGATTGAGGATCCCAGGTATGGAAGTGTCAGGGGATGTGGGGCACGGGGAGGGTGTGGCATGGGTGTCCTCAGTGCTGCCAGAAGTTATCCTGCGAGGAAAAACTCCTGGGATCTTCTGGAGAGGCTGTTCAGTGAGGGAGGCCATTAATTCCCACCTTTTTGGGCAGAGACAGCTTTCCTGCTCTATCCATGAGGGAAATGTCTTCTAGGAAATCCTCCAGCAGCCTGCATGGCTTCAAGCAGGAGAGCAGGGAATTGGGGGTCTCATCCTCATCCCTCCACAGTGGAGCCACCTGCCTGTGTTCCCCAATTCACGAGGGTGCAAAAACCTCTGGCAGCTCCCAGCTGCTCCAAAATGGATAAAGAGCAGAGGGAGGTGGGCTTGGGATGGATTTCCCCAGCCACATGGATCCTGGGCATTTTTCAGGGGGTTGCAGCTGGGCTGGGTGGTGTGATCCATGCTGGGGTATCCTGATGTCCCCTGTGCTCTCCCACAGGACAGGGAGGTGACCGCCACGCTCCAGCTGCTGCCACCTCACACTGAGGCTCCAACCAGCACCGACCACAGGTAGGTCCCATTATCCCCCAGCAGCCAATAACCCTCCCTGGGATAACTGATCCATGTGGGCCTCCAATGGATCCGTGCCAGCATCCCCTGGCCAAAGCTTTGCTCCTCCAGGGCTTTTTTCTGTCTGTGCTGCTGCTGGAAAGGAAGTTGAGTGGGAGGGTGGAATTTTCTGCCGAGCATCCCGTGGCTCTGGATGCTCCAGGCTGCTCGTAGGAGTTCTGCCATGCCCATCAGCTCCACGAGGCTGAGAGTGGCCTTGGCAGCTGGCTCAGGGGCCGGGCTGTGCCTGCCTTGCTGGGTGCTGCATTTGGGTCAGCCACATCGACTGGATGTGCAACTGTGTCATCCCTGGAGAGCGTGGGGCGCCGATCCATAACCGCGGCCGGCTCCGGCCGGGATGGCACGCACGGCCCGGAGTCCTCCCCCTGCTCCCAGCCCTGCTCCCAGCCTCCAAAACTCAGCAATCCACTACAGCCTCAGCTTCTCCCAGCAGCAGCTGTGACTCTGCCTGTCCCGGCCACGGCTCCAGCCCTGTAAATAACCAGAAGCCATCTGCAGTTCCCATTGTGCCGTGGCAACTGGTACAGCCACCAGAACAACCGGATGCTTGTGGAATCGGGGATGCATCCCCCTCCTGACGCCTGATTCCTCTCTGCCCGGCCACAAAAAGGAGGGAAAACAGGATGTTTTTCTGGATTTTACATTCCCCGTCTCTGGAGATGCAAGGAGGGGATAAAAAGAAGGGAGGCAGAAAAGGCAAAATTCCAGTAGCCAGGTGGAGCTGGACATATATAGATATATATTCCTCAATATTATATATATTCCTCAATATTTTATATATATTCCTCAACATTATATCTATTCCTCAACATTATATCTATTCCTCAACATTATATCTATTCCTCAACATTATATATATTCCTCAACATGTATCTCAATAGATACATGTTTCTCAATTCCCACACAGAGGAGTTTATTTTATTGAAGCCATGTGGGAATAAGACCCTTAGGAGCTGGGTCCAACAGGCACAGGGAGGTGCCCAAATCATCAGCCCAGCATTAATTTGCAGATATTCCCTGAAGGATCAGGGGTTGCTGCTCCTGTCTGTATCAAGTCTTGATAGAAAACAAAGTGTCTTTGTGGTAGGCACTGAACTTTAGGAGTGGCCTGGCTCCCTAATGTGGAATCAGCATGGAGGTGATGGAAAAAACTCAAAAAGCCAAGAGCAATGCTCCAGTCACCACCAATGTGCTGACTTGGATATGCTGGGTATAGGGTGAGAAAACAGAGGAGATTTATTATTTTTCCTAGCTGGAAGTGCAGGATACATGAGCTGCATCCCTTTGAGCACGGTTGAAATCCCGTGATGCCTCCTGGATATGGGGGCATGGACTGGAGGGAGAAAACAGCACCCCAGTTCGGGTGGAGAGGGGAAACTGGTGCCACAGCCCGGAGCTGTGGAGGGATAATCTCCCTCCCTGGCGGGGTGGGTGCCTGTCAGGCTGATCCCACACCTTGCATCCCTTTGGGGTCCGGCTGCTCCTCCCTGCTGCAGGGAGCGCCCGCGGCGATCCCCGCCTCCGAGCCGGGGACATCCCTCTGCTCCCTCCTGCGAGGGCTGCCCGCACTCCCTGCCCCTGCCAGCGCCCCCAGGAGCAGCCTGGCTCCAGCGCAGCAGCTTTTCTAGGTTTCATTCGCCTTTTCATATATATTTTTTTAATACATAATGTTTCATTCGCCTTTTCATTTGTTTTTTTTTTTTTTTTTTTTTTTTTTAATACATAATGTTTTATTCACCCCGCCTGCCTTCCCCAGCACAGATGCTGCTGCTCCTTGGGGTCAGCCCACTGCAGCTTCACCCACAGCATTGCTGTGCTGCCATCTCTGGGATCCTTACTGGGATTTTTTTTTGTCTGAAACCCAGCCTGATCCCCTCTGTCCTATAGGGAAGACATTTCACTGTTCTTGCAGCAGCTCCTGGTGTTTCCAAAGGCAGGCAGGATCTCCCCTTGTGCATTCTCACCTCTGTGGCTGCCACAGATGTGCTGCTTCTCTGGGCCTTGGGTGCCTCTGAGAATGTTTTGGCTCTGTTTTCTCACCACTTTCCCATTTTAGAGTTGTGTTTATCAGTGAAGTCTCCCTGCTGAGCCTCTCCTTGTGCACCCCATCCTCCAGCCCTGGCACAGAGCAGCTGTGGCTGCCCCTGGATCCCTGGCAGTGCCCAAGGCCAGGCTGGACAGGGCTGGGAGCAGCCTGGGACAGTGGGAGGTGTCCCTGCCATGGCAGGGGTGGAGCTGGGTGAGCTTTAAGGTCACTTCCAACCCGAACCATCCTGGATTCCAAGATTCCTCCAGCTCCTCAGTGTGCTCTTCCCCTGGAAGCAGCATCCAGATGCAAACTCCAGCAAGGATCCCAACAGAATCCCCCTGGGAGCATCCCTGTGTTTGATCAGTGAGCTGTGAACTCCCGTTCTCACCCCAATGCTCCCAATTCTGATTTATTTCCCCCAAGATCCCATTTCCTTCCTCTCCTGGAGGAACCTCACCCCCGTGCTGCTGTCAAAGCAAAGCTGGGATCCCAAACAAAGCCTCCTGCTCTTCTCCAGCAGTGGCACCAAGCCTTTTAGGAGCTGTCTTGTGGGAAATGAATTTGCAGAAAGTTGTTAAAAGTCTGATAGAAGGTTTATATAGTATATATTTGTATGTAAATAGTATATTTGTATATGTAAATAGTATGTATTTGTATGTATATGTTGAGATAAGAAACGTTGATTTAGAAATAGTATAGAGCAAGATATGGTTGAGAGAGAAATGGAATCAGAAACAAGTTTTAAGAGATAGCTTTATAAATAAGACTAGATATTTTAGAGAACTAGAACTATAAAAGAGACATTATAGTAGAACTCATGAGAAGTAATTTTAGATGATTAGTTTTAAAGTATTTACAATATGGTGTGGTAAAAGTCAATAAGTTAAACACTTGTATTGCAATTAAAAATAGTTTCTGATTATAACAGCATAAACAATATAGATGTTATCATCTTATTCTTCACATAAACTTAAACTTTTTAAAACACTTCTCAATCACTTTTAAAAAAAAAACCTTAATCCGAGCAGCAGCAGCTTCTCCCTGTGCCCCCACCCGCAGGAGCCGCGGCCGGGGAGGCGACAATGGTGGCATTGAGCGGGGACAGTGCGGCGCTGCCCATTGTGCCTGGCAGCGATGCCCGGCGCTGAGCGGCTCCTCCTGGCTTTGTTGCAGGGCCGGGGCTGCCCGGGGCTCGCCCTCCCCGCCGGGCTCGGTTATGCGCTGAGCATCGCAGCAGCTCCGCGGGCTCCTCCTTCCTTTCCTGGCTGGGGCAGGTACGGCTCGGTGGGGCTGCCAGGGTTCTTCGTGTGGCATAAGTAATAATTTGTTATCGGCTTGTTAATTGCTGTGGNTTTGGGGTTTTTTATGGTTTCTTTTTAATGTTTTTTATATTTTTTCATCATCACCTCCTACCCAGGATGGGGCTCTCTTTAGGCAGGCACTGATGGGGAGGGATTGTGGATTTGGGAGCACAAAGATGTTCCTCACCCCAGGAGGCCGTGTCACTGTTTCACTGACCCTGTAATAACATTGTGTATTTATTTCATTTTATATATTGCATATATAAAGGCAGCACTGAGAGCCACGAAAATTATAATTTCTTCCTAAGCCTGCAAAATGTTTTGCTTTAAATATTTGCATAAGATAACAGAAATCCAACTCCACTTTGGGGTCTGGGCAATCCCTTAAAATTCAGATCCAGGATTTTGCTCTGATCTTTTTTATATGAGGCTGAATGAGAGTTTGCTCAGAGTCTGATACACAGCAGGGCTGAGATTTTTTAGGAGCTGTGTGATTACAAAAAGGATTTTCCTATGCATTTTCTGGTGAGGGTGATTTCCTTGCCCAAAATTCCTTGAAATCCTTGGATTTGGGCTGAACTTGGAGCTTGTGGCTGTGTCAGGGGCAGCAGCAGCTGCAGGAGCAAGTGCTGTGGTGATTCNACATAAACTTAAACTTTTTAAAACACTTCTCAATCACTTTTAAAAAAAAAACCTTAATCCGAGCAGCAGCAGCTTCTCCCTGTGCCCCCACCCGCAGGAGCCGCGGCCGGGGAGGCGACAATGGTGGCATTGAGTGGGGACAGTGCGGCGCTGCCCATTGTGCCTGGCAGCGATGCCCGGCGCTGAGCGGCTCCTCCTGGCTTTGTTGCAGGGCCGGGGCTGCCCGGGGCTCGCCCTCCCCGCCGGGCTCGGTTATGCGCTGAGCATCGCAGCAGCTCCGCGGGCTCCTCCTTCCTTTCCTGGCTGGGGCAGGTACGGCTCGGTGGGGCTGCCAGGGTTCTTCGTGTGGCATAAGTAATAATTTGTTATCGGCTCGTTAATTGCTGTGGAAGTGGTATTGTTTTTCTTTTTTATTTTTTTTTTTAATTTTACTTAGCTAATGCTCTGATTGGTTTAATTGTCGTGATGTTACGTTCGAGGTAAGTTGAGGTGGGAGTAAAGTCGGTGTGACTCGTTTTGTAGGGTTTGAAGGTTTGAAATTGTTATTATAGCTTTTTTTTATAATGATGGGCAAATTTTTTAAATGTTTTTTAATGTTTTTACGGGTTTTTTACANCCCAGGAGGCCGTGTCACTGTTTCACTGACCCTGTAATAACATTGTGTATTTATTTCATTTTATATATTGCATATATAAAGGCAGCACTGAGAGCCACGAAAATTATAATTTCTTCCTAAGCCTGCAAAATGTTTTGCTTTAAATATTTGCATAAGATAACAGAAATCCAACTCCACTTTGGGGTCTGGGCAATCCCTTAAAATTCAGATCCAGGATTTTGCTCTGATCTTTTTTATACGAGGCTGAATGAGAGTTTGCTCAGAGTCTGATACACAGCAGGGCTGAGATTTTTTAGGAGCTGTGTGATTACAAAAAGGATTTTCCTATGCATTTTCTGGTGAGGGTGATTTCCTTGCCCAAAATTCCTTGAAATCCTTGGATTTGGGCTGAACTTGGAGCTTGTGGCTGTGTCAGGGGCAGCAGCAGCTGCAGGAGCAAGTGCTGTGGTGATTCTTCTCTTCTCCCTCCTCCTCCTCCATCCCTGGAGCATCCCAGGAGCTGATTTCCTCTGGAAAACTCCTCCTGGGAGCCACAACCCCTGCACAGGCAGCCAGGCTGTTCCCAGCTTGTTCCTCCCCTAAGTAGCTGCGGAGCAGAAACACACTTGAGAAATCAAATTGGAGGGTGAAAACTTGGCTGCCCCATCCCAGCTGTTCTGAGGAGCAAGGACATCTCTTAAAATTTCCTGCAAACCAGGAAAAACAAGTTATTTTGAGGAGTTTCACATGGTGGGAGCTGCTTGAGACATGCTGAAGGTCATGTATGTTCCAGAGATGAAGAGCCACCAGATTTTAAAGGTTCAGGGCCTTCTTCATGCCAAACGTGTTCAGTTTTGGGGTTTTCTTTAATTGCAGCGAGTAAAACCTCACTGATTTGGGCTCCTGGAAGCCAAATCTCCCCTCACAACACGGGGCCTTTAAGGAAAACATCAATTTTTGTGAGGTCAGCCATAAAATCATGCGAGCTGGCAACGGGAAGGAGCAGATGACAACGTGCCAAAGGTTGTGGCCTCTGTCTGGGGCAATAATTTAACCCCTGCTTGTGGCTTTGGGCAGCATCCCCTCATGAGAAGTAATTTTAGATATGGAGGGGGGAAAAATCCCTCTGGCAGAGAGCAGCAGGGGCTGGGGGAGGAGGAAAATGTCCCTCCGTCCATTTCCAGCTGTTGTCCCTTCCAGCTGTTCTCCCTTCCAGCTGTTCCCCCTGCCCTGCAAAATGGGATTAGGAAGGGAGAGCAGGGATGAAGAGGGGCTGGGATAGGAGCCTCTGGTCGACATGAAACATTAAAATACAAAATTGCAGCAGCAGGCACTGCTTTGGGCATAAAAACTGGGGGGGAAATGAAGTTTTTTGGTGGTGCTGCAGTGTTTTGTTGTAGCTGTAAGGACAGGGAGAGTTTGTAGCCAACTTTCCACCAGGTTTGGAGCAGAAAGGAAAAGAAATCCCAAACAAGAAGGAAATATTCTTATTCTGCTGCAGCACCTCTGCTCCCTGCTTCCCTCTCCTGCTCCAAGGAGCTCTTTTTGCTATTTTTAGCCCTAAACCCTTTGTCTATTTGAATGATTTGATTTTTTCCCCCATAACCACCGCTCTTGGCTCAGTTAGAGTGAGTTATCTCACTCTCTTTTTATGGCTTTTTTTTTTTTTTAATGCTGAGAAGGAAAACCCAAAAAAGTAAAGGGAAGCCGAAGGAATCCTCGCTGTCCCAGGGAACGCTGGGGTTGCAGTTCCAGAGGAGTTTTCCCGTCCCCACGTCAGAGCGCGGCTGTGGCGGGGCGGGAGGGAGGAGAGCGGCGCCGGGAGCGGCTCCGGACGGGGATCCGGGATCCAGGGACCCACGGCTGGCCAGGATGGGACAATTTTGGGAAGGACTGAGCCCAGCGCTTCTCCGTATGTTACTTTCGTGGTTGTTTTGTTTTGTTTTGTTTTGTTTTGTTTTGTTCTCCCTCCTCGTGTTGATGTTTTTGCCGGTGGTTTTTAGCTTGGCGCGTCGCAGATCCCCTCCCTGCGCTGCAGCCCCCTCTGCTCCCACCCTGCTCTTCATTTTCTGCCCTTTCCCGATGATTTGGGTGGGAAATGCGTTTGCTGAGACTGAGTGTTCGTGAGGTGCCTTTGCTGCCGGGGTAAGATACACAACATCCCTATTTGGCTTCAGTTTGTGCTCACTTTGCTGGCATGAATCATCCCCGGCACGCAGGGCAGGGCAAAGCCACCTCCAGGGAGTTCGGGATTCAACCAGCCGTGCTTTTGCTTTTTCCTCGTGGAAAAAGGAAGGAATTGTTCCCTGTGAGGGTGGGCAGGCCCTGGCACAGGGTGCCCAGAGCAGCTGTGGCTGCCCCTGGGTCTCTGGAATGTCCAAGGCCAGGCTGGACAGGGCTTGGAGCACCTGGGACAGTGAGAGGTGTCCCTGCCATGGCAGGGGTGGAATGAGGTGATCCTTAAGGTCCCTTCCACCCCGAACCATTCTGGGATTCTACAAAACCCCTCTGTGCTCTGGGGCCTCCTGGGCAGTCCCCATCCCCAACCTGCTCTGATCTCAGACCACCCGAGCTGGGGGAGGAACACCAGGCTGTGAATTTCCTGCTGATCCTAGGTTACATTCCTGAGGTTTCTGGGAATTTTGGGGTCTGCATCCTCCTGGCTTTGGGATCATCAGCTTAGGTCCCTCAATGAGGTGATCCTGAGCTGGGCTTTGATGCCAGGCACAGCTGGAGAGCAGCAGCCACCGGGGCTCATCCCAGCAGCAGATGTGGGTTTGCAGCTGGTGTCTCCAATTCAGGAGAAGCTTACCTCCTCTGTAAGGTGCTTTTGGCTTGTTTTTACAATAAGATCCAAGGCTGTGAGCGCCCTTTTCATCTTCACATCCCAAACACCTTGCAGAGGCTGTGTTCCCTCCTGTGCAGCTGGGGAAACTGAGGCAGGGGGAGCCCGTGGCTCGGCAGCATCAGCACCAGCGGGAGCTGAACCTGCTCCTTGGTGGCCTCACCTTTCTGGCCAACCTTCCCTGAGAGAAAACCCTCCATTGGCTACCAAACACCCAGGATGCTCCTCTGGGGTGGGATCTCCAACCTGGGTCCTTCACCCCCACCTCAAGGTTCTGAAATGAACCTCATGTGGAGATGCTGTTGCAGTTCCACAGCTTTTAATTAAAATCCTAAAGATCTTCCCCGTGGCTGATGGATGACCCTGAGTTTTGTCCCTTCCACCTCCAGATCTCTGCAGATTTAGTTGCAGCCAGTGTTTATCCAAAGGATTTCCTGGAGGGGGGGATGGAAGGAGCTCCTGCCCCCCTTGTTCACGAGGTGGCCTGGGAGGGCACTCCTGCCTCCATCTCCTCCCATCCCTTGGGAAGAGCCCTTCCCACCCATCCCAAGCACAGCAGCTTGGCTGGATGGATTTATTTAAGCTCTGCTTGATGGAGGAGAGCAAATATTCCATTACCCCCAAAGGGAAACAGAGTCCCTTAAATCCTGGGAGGCCACAGGCACCTTCTCCCTTCCCCCAGATTCCCTTGGGATGCCACAGGAGGGCAACCTGCCCTGTGTCCAAAGCCAGAGGGAGGAAATCCCAGCTCAACCCAGCTGCAGACAATGGGACAGGAGGCAGATGGGGAATCTGCACCTCGTGCTCCTCCTGCAAGCTGGGAGAGCCATTTCCCAGACAATCCTTGGGTCGGGGCCAAGCCCAAAATACCAGGAGGGTTTTGGTTTTTTTTTTTTGTGTGTGCGTGTGTGTCACAAGGAAACCCCTCCTTCCCCAGCAATCAGATGCTGTGTGCCATACCCCTCAATGATCCCAGGGCTGGGGAGAGCTCTCTTCTCCTCTCATTTATGGCCTGGTTGGAGTTCTTCCACCCAAAGTCCATCCCAGCATCCCAAGGGTCAGCTCTGAGGCTGCACAGCTCCCTTTGACCCAGTCTGGCCCTTGGAGATTGTGGTGGCCAGCCATGAAAATCCACGTGGTTTCTGCTCCTGGCTGCCAGGAGAAGGGAAAATAAAGGAGTTTTGTGGGATTTCTGCATGTCACTGCTGCAGCAGTAGAAGTCAGGGGAAATGGATGGAAAAGGAGGAGCCCCATTAATTAATTAATTAAGGCGCATGAGAATAAACTTTGCTGGAGCAATTTATCTCCCTGCCTCTCCTCTCCCATTTTTTGGTGCTGTGGCTTGTCCCACAGTTTCTCTGGCTGCATCCTCAGAAGGTGAGGATCCCATGTCCCACCCTCGGGTGTCCTGAGGTGTCCCCAAGGAGTGAAGTGACTTTGTAAGGACAAGCCAAGCCCTCCAGCAGGTCAGGATTGCTCCTCTAAGAGCTGCACGCTCTTGAGCAGTTTGACTTTCTGCTCCTTCTCCATCCTGTGGGGAGGCTGCCAAATTTTCCTGGCTACCAGGTGTGGGAAATGCTGAGCAAGGTGGGGACCTGAGGGTGGCTTGTGCCATCACAGCACAGCAGGGGCTGGAGGTCCCTCAGGAGCTGCAGATGCCACCAGCTCCCCAAGTTTTCTCTCCTAGGAGACTTTTATTTCCTATCCAGCTGAAATTCTTCTGGCTGCATCTTCTCTTTACATGGAGTATTTTTGGGATGTGTGTGAGCAGCACAGAGCAGCAGTGCTTCCCCCCCACCCCAAAACTGGGTCCCATCACCCTGATCATTACTGACACCCCACAGCCTCGTCACCCCTGGGAGGTGCCACCACCAGCTGGGTCCTGTCAGCATCAGGGGGGTGACAGGGTGGCACCAGCTGCTCCACAGTGCTGGAGGTCACAGGACCCTATTTTCTGAGGGGTTTTTAAAAGGTTTATTTTTCCTAGCATCCCCATTTCCCAGAGATCCGTTTGGGCAGAGCAAGGATTGGGGGAGCTCGGCACCTCCCGAGGCTGCGTTTCTGCTTTGCGTTGTTATTCCCGACGCTTTTTCACACCCTCTTAAACTGGCCCGGAGCTGTGCAAGTGTGCTTGGTGTGACAAACACAGGGCGGGGGCAGCGAGCCCGGGATGGAAATGGGCAAAATCACGGGAAAACAGCCCAGAAACGGGGCTGTTCCCATCGCTTCAGCCCAGCCCTGAGCATCTCTGGGCGCTGCCATCCCTTCTCTGTGCCACCCTCCGGATCGGGGCAGGGTTAATCCGTGCCACGACCCCAAATACCGCTCCCCACCGCTTCCAGCCCCAGGGAACACCCGCCGCGCATCCGGAAGCCTCTGCTTCGGAAACCTGAAGCCGCTTCAAACATGAACCCGAGCCAAATTCTCAGCATCAGGGGGGTATCTTCTTTTTTTATTATTTTTTTTTTTAATTTTTTTTTCTTCCTGCCGCTGACAATGGGTTTGCTCAGGGCTCTGCCCAGCCCTTTCCTCCGCGCTGCCAGACAGAAACAGGGAAGCAGGTTCGCTAAGAAAGGAATGAATGCGCTCGTTTCCTTCGGCGGGCAGGCGCCTCCCGTGCCTCCCGGGCAGGAGCCGGGCGATGTCTCTGTGACCCGCTGGCCTGTGCCAGCCCTGCCAGCTGCCCCGGGGGTTTTTCTTTGCTCCTGGCCCCGGGCAGGTGGCAGCCAGCGCCGGGTCTGCGGTTCCCAGTCAGAACAGATCAGGCTGGTAACAAAAAGCGGTGCTGGGGAAGAGGAGAGGAAAGAGAGAAAAGATGCTGCCACGGGCGTTGCAAAGCAATGCCTCCTGCAGACACGACCTCGTTTGATAGAGTGATTTCACCTGGGGGCTGGGGTTGGATCCCCCAGGAAAGGGGAGGCCACCAGGGCCAGGACCCAGTGCTGGCCTCAGTGCCCAGGGACACCCCGGGCTGGCCTGGGCAGGCGTTCGGGGTCATCCCAGATGTCACAACCCATGAGTTCTGCCGGGGCTGATGGCTCCCGGGATGCTCCAGCTGCCGCTCCCGCAGCCTCTTCTCCGAGGGCACCCAGAGCTGCAGCTGCCTCCCTCGGGGCTTTGCTGCATGCTTGGCTTGGCTCGGCTTGCCTTGGTGGGAGGTGGTCGCTCCTGGGCTTGCAGAATGCCCGGACAAAGCGTTTTCCGTGCTGCCGGGTGAGATCAGCGCCTGCCTGGATGCAGCCGGAGGCTCGCAGAGGATGGAGGCGGCGGGCGCTGGGCTGGGGCAGCCGGAGCCAGCCCTGCCCGGCCACGGAGAGGTGAGCAGCTCCAGCCGGGGATCCCCGCGGCCGGGAGATGGATTTTGGGAGAAGGGAGGACTTGTGTGCCCTCTCCTTCCGCCCCAAGCTGGGAGATGACCTGGGGCCGCTCTTTCTGCGGCTGGGACCCACGGCAAAGTGAGCAGGGCTGGGGCTGGTCCCTGCCTGGACCCCGCTCCAGACCTGCCCTGCTCGGCTCTCGGGGCTGCCGGAGGGTTTGTCCGAGGCTGTTTCTGCTCGGAGATCGGGGAAACCTGCGGTGGTGAATGCGGGGTTTGATCTCCTGTGCCCGTCCGCAAGGTCAGCGTGAGCTGTGCGGGCTCCTGGGGTAACCTCGCTCTGCTCCTTACAGCACTGCGGGACGCCCTGGAGAGCAGGACAGGCATGTGGCCAGCCCAGAGGTTCGGCTTTCTGCAAGGAATTCTGTGTCTGAGGTTTTGTGCGCTGGCCAGGACACGTGTGGGCGTGGAGCTCCTTTATTTATTCCTCCATGAGCGGAGCTCTCGCGGAGATCCCGAGGTGGGAGGATGAGGAGGAGGAGGAAGCTCAGCTCCAGCTGCCTCGCAATCCTTCGCCCTGCTTGTCTCCCTGCCTCCTGGCAGCCCCCGGCACTTTTTTAGCCATCCCAGGGAATTTGAATAGTTCTGGCGAGGGCGGGCTCTGATTTATAGGAGTGTTTTTATGGTGTTTATGTTGGCAGGCTGGAGTTTATGTACGGTTTGAAATGTTCGCTGCAGCCTTTTATCGCCGGGGCTGAAAAACAACCGAGCGCTGATGAAAAGCCCTGTGCTAATTGCAGAGGGGGGTTGGTTCGGGGCTGGGACTGCGAAATGCCTGGCTCCTGCTCGGCTCCCAGACCTGCCTGCGGTCCCCACGGGGAAGGAGAGACGATTTCAGCCATCGGCAGGGTGGGATCCATGCAGGTTGGGCCATTTTGCCAGTGAAGGTCACAGCTGGCACTGGGAGGGACAGATCGTGGTGCCTCGGGCTCCTGTCCCTGCTCACAGCCTGACAGGACAAGATGATCAGCAGATGCAAGAGGCTTCAGCTTGGCAAAGAAAGCAGTTGTTTAAATGTGGGGCTTTTTATAACCCGGACCACACTCGGAGGTGAGGTAAAACCTTGTGCTGGTGTTGGAAATGCAGCTCATTCCACCCCATCACTCCTCTCCCCGCGTCTTTGTAGGATCTCAGTGTCCCAGCTCAGGTTTTAGTGAGGTCAGTGTCTTGGTGAGATCCCTTCATCATCTGTGGGGTTTGGAGTGATTGAACCTCACGAGCCCCTCACAAGAAACAACCTTCTGCTCTTCATTTTCCACTGGATTATCCCTCTCCCATTAGTCCTGCAGAATCAATCTGAGTAGGAAACTTTTTCAGGTGCCAGCAATGGGTCATCTTGGAGCATAGGGAAGGAATTTATCAACCAGATAAAGAAATCTGCTTTAAAATCAGCTCCTGATCCCTCCAGTCGTGTCCACCTTCCCTTTTCCAGCATCACAGGTGCTGAGGAGAAGTGGGGGATCCACAGGGTGTGAGCAGCACCTTGGTGTGGCATGGGGAGCTCTTAAGGGCAGTTTAAAATGTAAAATAGTAGGAAGGAGTTGCAGGGGGATGCCACATCTTGGGCAGGGTGTGCTTTGGGTGTCCTGGATCCTGAAATGAAATCCAGAGGAGTGGAGAGAAGAGCTGGAAACTGAGTCCCAGGCCAGTCCTTGAGTGTGAGGTCACAGGATCCCAGAATGGTTTGGGTTGTTAGGGCCATGGGCAGGGACACCTTCCACTGTCCCAGGCTGCTCCAAGCCCTGTCCAACCTGGCCTTGGGCATTCCCAGGGATGGAGCAGCCACAGCTGCTCTGGGCACCCTGTGCTCAGCTCCAAGGAGGGATCCCCACCAAGTTTAGACAATGAAATCCCACCCAAGTGTCTTAAAACCAGGCTTGGAGGATGCCACAGAGATTTTATCCTTTTGAGGAGACCATGGCACACGGTCCTGCCTCCACATCACCCCACAGTTGCTCCATACCCCTGCAACCCTTATCCCAGAAACGTCTCCTGGGACTCCCTTGCCAGGCAAAAGGGCACTTTAGTCCAGGCCAGCTGTTCAGGAAAGGTCCTGGCTGGCATTAGGCACCTCAGTAGATGTGTCCTGCTGGATGGATCCTAATCAGAAGGGAGGGAGAGAAAGGCACAGTGTTACAAGCACATCTACGTGCCTCTAGTCCAGTCACACATACAAGAAAATTTAAGGAATTTGGTTCAAAGTGTTTTAGTGAGGCAGAGAACCTTCTATTTTAAGAGATTTCTGATATCTCTCGGCCTGCACTGAACCACACAGATTCTAAAAGAGGAGAGAAGAAAAAAAAAAAAGAACAAAACCAACAAATCCCCCACTTCTGCTACTGGCAGTAAAATTTTGGCTGACACGTGTGAGCCTCTGTTAACCCGTGGCCCTGTGAACGTGCTGCTCAGGGACAAACCTTACAGTAGGAGAGTCCATCCTGCTGTTATTCCTTGTAATGGGAAGCTTCCAAAAAACCAGCCAAAACAAATATTTGGAGAAAAGGCAGGGGCTGCCTGGAGGGAGGACTGGGCAGGAATGCTCCCGCCACTGGGCAGGAGGTGACATCATCCAGATTCCTTCGCTGAGGAATGCAGGATTTGGTCTTCCCTGCCAGTAATTGCTTTTCAAAAACAGACCTGCCCAGGGAAGCAGATTTCACCCAGCCCCTTGCATTGCACAGCAGAGAGGCTGAATGTTCCCAAATTCCCTTCTTGTCCCCAGTTTAACGGGGACATTGTGTGGACAGGCAGGGTAAAATTGGTTATCTCCCAAACCCAAAATTCCAGAAGTGGGAGCTGGACAGAAATCTGGGCAGGGAGAGCTGGTGAGGCAGCAATGACTCCTTGGGGCTGGCCAGGATGGGGCAGGTGTGTGTGTGGACTTCTGTGCTGGGCAGAATGCTGAGAGCTGCAGGAGGAGCCCATGGCCACCTCCATGGCCACCTCCATGGTCACCTCCATGGCCACCTCCATGGTCTCAAGCTGCACCAAGGGAAGTTTAGGTTGGATAGCAGGGAAAAGTTTTTCACAGCAAGGGAGATAAAGTTCTGGAATGGCTGCCCGGGGAGGTGCTGGAGTCCCCATCCCTGGGTGTGTTTAAAACAAGCCTGGATGTGGCACTGGGTGCCAGGGTTTAGTTGAGGGGTTGGGGCTGGGTTGGACTTGATGGCCTTGAAAGTCTCTCCCAACCTGGTCATTCTATGTGTGACTCTGTGTGTGACCCCATTTCTCAGTCCTATCAAGCCCAGTGACCACATCAGGAGTTTCTGAATGTAGAACTTCAGTGGTGACTGGAGAGTGTTGGACTTGATGCTCCTTGTAGATCCTTTCCAATCTGGATGTTCTCTGGTTCTGTGGCTGGAATAGGCTGATGTGCAGAGCATTCTGACCAGCCAGCTGACACCTGGCTTGATCCAGGGCAGGGACTGTCCCCCTGTGCTGGCACTGCTGGGACACCTTGAATTCTGTGTCCATGTTTGGGCTCCTCGTGACAAGAAGGACATTGAGGGGCTGGAGGGTGTCCAGGGAAGGGAACGGAGCTGGGCAGGGTCTGGAGCACCAGGAGAGGCTGAGGGAGCTGGAAAGGGGCTCAGCCTGGAGAAAAGGGGGATCAGGGGGGACCTTGTGGCTCTGCACAACTCCTGACAGGAGGGGACAGCCGGAGGGGTCGGGCTCTGCTCCCAGGGAACAGGGACAGGAGGAGAGGGAACGGCCTCAGGCTGGGCCAGGGGAGGTGTAGGTTGGATATCAGGGAAAATTTCTTCCCTAAAATGCTGGAAAGGGCTGCCCAGGGCAGTGGTGGAGTCCCCATCCCTGGAAGTGTTCAAACACACCTTGATGTGGCACCTGGGGACATGGTTTGAGGTGAACACAGCAGTGCTGGGTTGATGGTTGATGATCTCAGAGCTCATTTCCAACCTTAATGACCCTTAATGATTAGTCTGGCAGGGCTAATTCAGCCAGGCCACCCCTCCACGAGGCTTTTGGCTTCTCCTTTGGGTTGAACACCCCACATCCCACCTCCGGTCCCTGGAGCTTGCAGCCCCCACCCCAGGCCCTGTGGTGGCTCCAGGCTCCACAAACACCTCTGGAAATGGATGTCATCAGCACTTCCAGCAGCAGCAGAGGGTCAGTTCCTGTGGGATGGAGGCTGCTGCCGTCATTTCAATAGCTGGAACTAGGTGTAGTTCAGCTGCCCCCATTACAGTCCAACGGGGTGATTTAGTGCCTGGAAAGGCCCGAAATATTTTGCTCTCAGTGCCTGACAGAGGATGGCTGGCAGGAAACTCCAAGGCAGGGCAGGTTTTGCTGGTTCTCTAATTTTCCGCCAGGTTTTGGAAATTCTTGGCAATGAAATGGAGAGCAGCAAAGAAAGGCTTTGGCCAAAGGAGAAATCCCACTTGGTCAGCGGGATTTTTGGGAAGGGTGGAGTGAGGAGCCCGGAATGGGCAGCAGCAGGACAAGGGCTGGATGTGCTCTGCTGAGGTTGCTGGGATGTGGGGGCAGGTGTGCCAGGAGGAGGCCTGCTCGCTTTTGGGGCCAGCAGCACAGGTGGAAGCAGTGGGGATGGACACAAAGGGGGTCTGGGGTCATGGCAGGGTGGTGATAATGGGATTTTGGCACATCCATGAGGCACATCCATGCAGGGGGTAATGGTGCAGCTGGTTGGGATCAGGTCCCACATGGAACAGGGTGACAGTGCCATGGGATTAACCCTCTGTGGGACATCCTGGGCTTGGTTTGGATATTGTCCCCCACCAGGCAAGTCCCTTCCCTCATCATATCTCGGGCACCCTCCATGCCAGGGCTGTGTCTGGCGCTGACAGTCCCGGTTTGCAGGACTCTCACAGCTCAAGGGAAGACAAAACCAATATTTCCCTTGTTCTCTTTGGGAGGGGGGAAATCACAGAACCCCGTGGCGTGGGTTGGAAGGGACGTTAAAGATCATCTGGCTGCCAGAAGGAGAATGCAGGCACCAATCCTATTGGCTCACACGTGCTGAGCAAGCACTCCACCACTGGAGCCAATCCCTGTGGGATTGCACAGGGGTGGAATCGGGAATAAAGGGTAGGGAATAGGGATGTCCTGCTCATTTCTGCCTGGAGCCACCCTGGAGGCAGCGCAGAGCTGGCCAAGCAGCACTGACATGAGCTCCAGAGGATTCAGGCGGAGGCTCCAAGGCTTTGAGGTCAGTAGGGAACCAAAAAGCAGCCAGGAAAAAAGGTGACAATGGATGCAGATCTACTTTTAAATGACACAAGGAAGCTCAGAGGCTCCGTATTTATCCCAGCTCAGGCAGTCAGGTGCCACCAGTCAGGTGTGGGATTGCTCCTCTGGCTCCATCCCCCCCAACAGGACGTGATTTGGGGGTTTGGTTCATGTTAAGTTGTTTCTCCAGGTTTCTCAGAAACACAGATGGTGGTGTGGTTTCTCAATTATTTCTGTCTGGAGGCTGAAGGGAGGATGACTTGGAGAGGAAGGGAGGGAAAGAACCAGAGATGGAAAGACTGAATTTTCAAGAAGAGCCTCCCACCACTTCATCTTCTTCCCTCAGCTTCTGGTAACGGCCAGGGTCAGAGATTGCAGCTTTTCACTCCAGAAAATTCTCAGGGGGTTTCCTGGAATATTGAAATGTGGTGGGCTGGGTGCCCAGCCAGTGACCACCACAGCAAAGAGGATGGGCCTCAGCTGAGCAGCAACAAACTGAGACATGTCCCAAAAGCTGCCTGGAGGCCAGAGACTCTGGCTTGGCATTTTTAAGGTTTATTTATCACTAAGTGAAGGAGAATCAGGTTTGGGTTTTTTTTGTTTTTTTTTTTTCCTAAATACCCTCTTTCCACAGCATTTTCTGTGCTGATTGCCTCTTTAAACTTAGCAGAGGAGGCTGAACTAGGCCTGGACTGGCAGAAGTGTGGAAGAATTGGAGCACCAGACTGGGAGCCTGGGAAGGGACACATGGAGGGATTTTAGTATTATTGTGAATTAAACCATGACTGCAACATCCTCTGTGTCCCATCTCCAGCCTCACAGTGGAGTTTCAGGCATCCCTGCCTGGGAACCAGACAAATTCACCGGGATACCTGCCCTGGCAGCAGGAGCTCCCCTCCTCCCAGGGTGGTGGAGGGTTTGTGAGCAGGGCAGGGCTCACCTGAGCTGTTCATTTCTCCAGCAAAACCTGCCCCCACGGGCCTGGTGCTCCCTTGGGAAGATCTCTGCATGCAGGACCGACCTGAGAACAAAGGCAGAGCCCTCACCTCACCCTCACCCCGTGTCTCAGGCCGTGGATCAGCCCCGAGCGCTGGAGCGTCGCTGGCTCAGGCCCACGGCCACGAGCTGCGGCCTCCCCTGTGCAACAGGCATGGAAGGGCTGCCCACCTCCTCTGCCTCCTCCTCCTCCTCCTCCTCCTCCTCCTCCATCTTCCTGCCTTCCCCTTCTGCCTCGACGTGCTCATTCATGAGAAATTCCCAGCTGGATGGACGTGAGGAGAGGAATTGATGTTGGCGCGTTTTTCCCGTTGCGCGTCGGCCAAGGGAGGTCGTAGGCCCAGAGGGATTTAATCTGTGTTTTCGCAGCTGGATTCCGTATTATCCTTTCTTCTCTCCAGCTTTTTAGTGCTGCTCATTCCCTGGAGCAACCTGTTGGGAAGCAGAGTGTGTGCTCATGTGGAGCACAGCCTGCCCGAGGGGCAGTGAGTGGGGCTGTCCCCTCAGGACTGGTGACATCCCCAGGATGAGGAGCAGTGGCCATAAACAAAAACACAGCGAGTTCCACCTCAGCATGAGGAAAAACTTCTTCCCATGGTGGGTGGCAGAGCTCTGGAACAGCTGTCCAGGAGTGGAGTGTCCCTGTCTGGAGACACCCCAAACCCACCTGGATGAGTTCCTGTGTCACCTGCTCCAGGTGACTCTGCCTGGGCAGGGGCGTTGGACTGGGTGATCTCTCCAGAGGTCCCTTCCAACCACGACAGTCCTGGGGTTCTGTGGTTCCATGACCTGCACAGCCCCATGTGTTCATTGAGGACTGAGGCTGGAAGGGATTATGTGCTCCTGCAGTGGGGGACACAATGGATCCTGTCTGGGGAGGGAGGAAGGTGCCATCCCATAATAGTCCCCCGAGGACACCTGGCTGCAGCCCAGATCTCCTGGCTCTTTTTATCCTGGCACGGTGTGGGATGAAGGCAGCTTGGTCCATCCTCTGGGAGGGCAGGGCAGGGAGCAGGGTTGGGAGATCTGCCTTGGCCTGGAGCACGATGGGATCACGGCAAACCCTTGGGATCGTGGGCACACCATGAGTTTGGGGAATGCTCCAGGGTGTGCTGAAGGGGGGCTATGGATGGGTGGTGTGGTGCAGGGTTTGGTGGTGTTGGTGTAGGTTTGGGGGTGTCGGGTAGTTTTTCATGGTGCTGGTGTGGGTTTGGTGGTGATGTTGTAGAATTTGGGGGTGCTGGCGTGGGTTTGGTGGTGCTGTTTTAGGGTTTGGGGATGCTGCTATAGGTTTGGTGGTGCCAGTGCAGGTTTGGTGGTGTGTGGTGTAGGTTTCTGTGGTGCTGATGTAGGTTTGGTGCTGCTGGTGTAGGTTTGGGGGTGCTAATGTAGGATTGGTGCTGTGGTATAGGTTTGGTGATGCCAGTGTAAGTTTGGTGGTGTGGTGTAGACTTTTGTGGTGTGGTGTAGGTTTGGTGGTGTGGTGTAGATTTTTGTGGTGCTGTGGTGCAGGGTTTGGGGCTGTAGTGCCGGGGTCGGTGCTGTGGTGTGGGTTTGGTGCTGTGGTTTAGGATTTGGTGCTGTGGTGCAGGGTTTGGTGCTGTGGTGTGGGTTTGGTGCTGTGGTTTAGGGTTTGGTGCTGTGGTGCAGGGTTTGGTGCTATGGTGTGGGTTTGATGCTGTGGTGCAGGGTTTGGGGCTGTGGTGTGGGTTGATGTTGTGGTGTGGGTTTGGTGC
>VWZV01012756.1:0-32792 GCA_013397155.1 Irena cyanogastra | reverse complement strand
TGCTGTGGTGCAGGGTTTGGGGCTGTGGTTTAGAATTTGGTGCTGTGGTGTGGGTTGTTGCTGTGGTGTGGGTTTGGTGCTGTGGTTTAGGGTTTGGTGCTGTGGTGCAGGGTTTGGGGCTGTGGTGTGGGTTGATGTTGTGGTGTGGGTTTGGTGCCATGGTGCAGGGTTCGGTGCTATGGTGCAGGTTTAGTGCTGTGGTGCAGGGTTTGGCCAACAGGCAGGTGTGGGCTCATGCCCACCATGGTGAGGGGCTGGAGAAGGCGCTGCTGTGCCCCCCTGGATGCCCGAGGGGCTCCAGCCCTGCAGATCTCAGAGCAGCCTTTGCTCTGAGCAGCAGCGTGGCCCGGGGCCAGCTGGCACTGCCTCCATTCCCACCTGGATGCCAGCCTGGGGCCACCTTCCCCGTGCCACTGCCCCACTGCTGAGGGCACAGAGGGACCCTGACCCAGCACCCCTGCAGTCCTGCAGGTTTTGGGGACAACCAGACACGTGGTGTCCCTTCTTGGCACGGGGCTATCCAGATGTGAGGCAGAGCTGACCTCTGCGGCGTCAGCGGGTGGGGACCACCTCTGTGAACACGTCCAGGGAGGTTCCTGTCCCTGTCCCTGTCCCACCCCTCAGATCAGAGCTCCTCACAGCAGGACAGCAGCCCTGGCCGATGCTCCAGCCTGGAGCTCTGGAAGGTGCCAGCACCAGGTACGTGCTGCCCACCCAGCCCTGGGCTCTCCTCCGGGCATTTCTCTCTCGTCCTCCTCTCTGCATGTAAACCTGGCTGTGTAATTGAGTCTGTGCCTGGTTACCTAAGGGCTTATTAAATACTGCTGGTGGGGTTGGTGTAATGAAACATCTCGGTGAGCAGAGCAGGAGCCTGCCCCGGTTCTGCTGGGAGCCTGGCCAGCAGAAGGGTAGGAAAGCACTTGTGGAAATAATGTTTCCTTTTTTTCCTTATTTTCTGTTTTGTCTGTTATCTAAGAACAGTTTGGCAAGAGCACACCCAACCCATCTGCTGCCTTATTTTTCCTGCTCGAGTCTCTGTCTTCCCTTTTAAATCTGTTTAGGTCTAATTAGTAATGGGGAAATGAGCCACAAAGTCACATCTAAGTGTCTTGGACTATTGCTTTGGCATTTTCCTTCTTGTCTTCATAGAATCCCAGAATGGTTTGGGTTGGAAGAGACCTTAAAGATCATCTCATTCCAACTCCCTGCCAGGGACATCTTCCACTATCCCAGGCTGCTCCCAGCCACATCCAGCTTGGTCTGGAACAGCTCCAGGGATGGCTGGGGAGGGCACAGCCTCTCTGGGCACCTTCTTGTTGTCTTTAAAATAATTTTAAAGTTGGTGTTGAATTTCTTTACCATAAAGATTTCATTGCCATGAAGAAAATCTGGTGTCCAGGGCTGAGCTCAGGAGGACATTTTGGTGATTTGGGGTGGCAAGTGTGCAGCAGATTTATCTGGGGAGGGCACAGGGATGGGTTTATATGGTGGGGAGAAGGGTTTGACAGCTGTTCCCAGCCCTTGTCCCTGTTTGCACAACACTTGGATCATGGAGCAGCCTCACTGTTACGGCTCTGTCTGACCTGGCAAGGCAGAGGCTTCTCCAAAGCCAAAAGATTGAGAAATAGATAAAACAGATATCCCAGCAATGAGTGCTGGAATCTGCAGAAAGGTTTGGTATTTCAGATATTATGGCTCGGGTAAAATTTTGTCTTATCTCACAAGTCCTGCTGCCTGAGCTTCACCTCAGCTCCTGCAAGCAGAACCTCTGTGGTGGGAGATGGGTTTGAGGGACTAGAGGAGGCTCACCAGGGTGACCAGAGGGATGGAGAACCTCTCTTGTGGGGAAAGGCTGAGAGAATTGGGATTGTTCAGCCTGGAGAAGAGAAGGTGACCTTGGAGCCCTTTCTTGTGGCTATAGGGGCTCCAAGAGAGCTGGAGGGGGACTTTGGACAAGGGATAGAGGGACAGGACAAGGGGAATGGCTTTAAATTGATAGACGGTAGCTTTAGATGAGATATTAGGAATAAATTCTTCCCTGTGAGGGAAAAATTCGGGGTGCCCAGAGAAGCTGTGGCCGCCCCTGGATCCCTGGCAGTGCCCAAGGCCAGGATGGACAGGGCTTGGAGCAGCCTGGGACAGTGGGAGGTGTCCCTGCCATGGCAGGGTTTGGAACAAGATGGGCTTTGAGGTCCCTTCCATCCCAAACTGTTCTGGGATTCTGTGATTGCATTCCTGGCAGAGCAGGCTGCAGGGTGTGGCTCAGCACCCTAAGAAGATGACAGACACACCAAAGCAGGACCCTGAAGCTGCTCCCAAGCACAGCAGCTGCTCCAAATGACCCCAGATGGTCTTTAACCACCTTAGAGTTGTTAAGGTTGTTTAGAGCAGCAAGACAGGAGCTCTGCCCCAGGGATGGTAGAGGACAGGGCACAGTCTGGCCAGGGGAACATCCTGGGAACCAGGCAGAGCATGGACCTGGTGCAAATACCTGGGCTGGCTCCTGTGGGGCAGTTCCTGGACAAATGTATGGAGCACTTGCTCACTGCAAGCTCCTGGCCCTGTTAGAATTGAGATGTTTCTTTAACATCAACTTTGGTTGGCAAAAAAAGATATTTTTGTGTTTGTAAAAAATCAGAATCATAGAATTGTTTAAAATCATCACAAGTCAACCCAGCACCATCATAAGCACCCCTAAACCATGTGCCCAGGTGCCACATCCACACAGTTTCAAACACTTCCAGTGAAGGTGATTCCACCACTGCACTGGGCAGTCTGTTCCAGTATTTTACAACTCCTGCTGTGAAGAATTTCTCCCTAATATCCAATCTAAACCTCCCTGGTGCAATTGAGGCCATTTATTCTTGTCCTGTCACTCGTTATCTGAGAGAGGATAAAAACATTGAATAACTCTGGACCATTTCTCACGGCTGTCCTGGCTGGGTGTGCACAGGCTGTGCCATCTGCTGCAGTGGCTGTCCCTGTGTCTGACATAGATGAGGTGTGTGGTGACAGAAATGACACCATCGTTTTTTCCACTGGAACTTCTGGGGACAAAAAAAAAAAGAGTCAAACTCTCAGGGTCAGCAGCCTGACTGTGACATTGCACAGCATTTTCCACACCCCAAACCTGTGAGCATTGCAGGTGTTTCCAGGAGGAGATTGGTGAGGAAAGCTGGAGGAGGTGTTGGGCATGTCCTGCTCTCAGAGAAACGTGGGATCATGGAATGGGTTGGGTTGGAAGGGACCTCAAAGCCCATCCTGTTCCCAACCCTGCCATGGCAGGGACACCTCCCACTGTCCCAGGCTGCTCCCAGCCCTGTCCAGCCTGGCCTTGGGCACTGCCAGGGATCCAGGGGCAGCCACAGCTGCTCTGGGAATTCCATCCCAGCCCCTCCCCACCCTCCCAGCCAGGAATTCCCAATTCCCCATCTCCCATCCAGCCCTGCCCTCTGGCAGTGGGAGCCATTCCCTGTGTCCTGTCCCTCCATGCCTTGTCCCCAGTCCCTCTCCAGCTCTCCTGGAGCCCCTTCGGGCCCCGCAAGGGCTCTGAGCTCTCCCTGGAGCTTTCTCCTCTCCAGGGGAACATTCCCAGCTCCCCCAGCTCCAGAGCAGAGGGGCTCCAGCCCTGGAGCAGCTCTGTCACCTCCATGCCTTTCTTGTGCTTTGCTTGGGTGGGTCCCAAGGACAGAACTGCTCCACCTCCGCTCTGGGGGTTGCTGTCTTGGTGCTCCAGCTGTCCTTAAGGTGTTGCTGCTGGCATCCCCTTCCCTTTCCCCACGCTGACACAGAAATGTGGTTTTCATGCTAGTGAAAAATAGGGGAAAATGTTCTTTTGATCCACCTGGCACCAGCCAGGGACCTCACCCAGCAGCCCTTGAATGCAGCTCAGAAGCCGTGGCTGAGCTTCCAGCCTCTCCTGACCCCTTTTCCTGGGGCTCTTCCGAGCTCCCTCCTAACCCTCCATCTCTGCCCACCCACAGGTGTTGGGGAACAAAACCAGCAAACCCACACCTTGCTGGAGCAGCCAAAAACGTGTCCCGCTCCCTTTTTTTCCAGCATTCCCTAACCTTTCCCAGACACCCCGGCCCTTTTCCTCTGCCCCCAGCTGCATTGAGGCATTGCTGTGGGGTGAGCTGTGGATGGAGGAATGTCCACATTCAGCAGGAGGAGGAGATGAGCCCTGAACTTTTGCACGGCCCCGGGGATGGATTTCCTCTGATTTTAATGGAATTGTTTTAAATTTTTTTTTCACTCTTTTGTACAAGTTCAGGAAGGTCTAGAGCAAGTCAAGCCTGGCTCAGCTTCACAGGGCTGGCAACACGGAGTGGAAATTTTATTGCTTCCTGTTATGAGAGCTCAGGGAGGCAGGATGGGATTTCAGGAGAAACACGGGCAGCTCCAGCTCCAGGGGTGACCCTGACGGGTGGGGCTGGAGGTGGCCTTCCACTCCCAGTGCTCCTCCAGCTCCTCCAGGAAAGGGAAGCAAATAGAGGAGGGAATAATGGCTCGCTCTGACCTCTGGCTGTCGAGGCAGATGTTTTCTTTGGAGCAGGAATAGATATCAGTGAAAAAATGCTATAAAGGGCTTTGCTGAGCCACGTCCCGGGGCTCACCTGAGTCCCTTCTTGCCACCTCTCAGCACATCCCCTGTGTCACCTCACCACCTCGGATGCTTCAGCAGAAAGGCTCCCCTCAGAAAAATTAATGTGTTTTTCTCTCAACACTGAGATTTATCTCAAGAATGTGTCCATTGCAGAGAAACTTTCAGCTGGGAAGGGCTGGAATAAATCGCTTCTGCTCTCCAGCCTGGGTTTAAACATTTCCTCTGGGCTTTTGTACTTCAGAATTTAAATCCTGTTGTTATTTAACTATGTCAGATAAGTTTTTAGGTCATTTTCAAAGTGAAGTGCTTTTACCTTTCTGCAGTCATCAGCCAGTGATATCTGAAGGAAACTTTTCCCTGTTTTTCAGCAGAAATGTTATTTATTCTGCTACCAGCATTGGCTTCTGGCTCCAGGCACAAACCGACGCAAACTTCACAGAAATTCCATTTTCTGACCCATCTTTGTGCTAACTGAGGCATAACTGTGGTCCAAATGTCATGGCAGCTCAGAGCCAGAGTTTACATTTTCAGAGTGCATGGAGGAAAACATCCCTCACCTCGCTTTCAAACAGTCTTACATTATTCAGCCAAAATCCCCACAGGCTTTGGAAAAATGTGTAAGACCAGATTTTCCCTGTTTCATCCTTGCAGAGAGCCAGGGACTAACCACATAATTCTTTTCCAGATCAAAACCTTCTTGGGTTCATCCAAAAAGCAGAGCTGGATGCAGGATAAAAATCATCCTGATGATGAATAAGCAGAGATTTTGTCTTTCTGTTCTTCAAATGACACATTTGCCTTGGAGTTGTTGTCACCACTGCCCCAAAAGGTCTGAGTAGAGTTTTGTGATGAAGCAGATTTTAGCAACAGGCCCTGGCACAGCTTTTTCTGCTGCTTGTAAGTTGTTTTTTTAGGAGAATTAAGGTTCTGGCTGAGTTCTTAGGATGCGAGCCTTGATTAGCCCCAAATCTTGGAGAGCACCCAAAGCTCTGCGGGGAGGAGGGAAGAAGTTTGCACAGCTGGGATGGTTTTGGGGTTAAGTCAGGCAGTTTGGGGGGACTGGAAGGGAGCTGGAGGGCCTGGGCTGGCAGGGCTGAGTCGAGCAGCACCGGGGCCATTCCCACCTGCTCACTGCTGCCTCTGCTTCCAGCTCCTGAACAGCTCCCTGGGACAGCCACGCTGGTCCTGATCCCACCACCCAAGGAATTGTTGGTTGGGTTTCTGTTTCATGAGGAATGAGCTGTTTCTGTCCCCAGGCGTGGCCCCTCCACCCATTAACCCAGGTTCTGTCCCAGCGTGGCACTTCCAGGAGCAGGGAGGTCACTGTGCCCTGCAGTGGCACTGCTGAGGTCACACCTCGAGGGCTGTGTCCTGCCNTCTCCCAGCCTGGTCATTCTGGAAATTCTGTGATTCCATCCTTGCTGGGAGCTCCTGGACTCCTTTTTAGGAGGAGGTTTTAGAATAGGTTTTAGAAAGTAAGAGGTTTAGAAGGTTTAGAGGCTTTGGAATAAACCTTTTTAGAGGTTTATTCCCCAAAAATGCCTCCCAAAGCACACAAGAGATGTGGCCCAGTCCCAGCCCAGCCATGTCACTGGGGCAGTGACACAGCTTGGGTCCTTGGGGACACAACTTGGGTCCTGGGCTTGCTGAAGGCTCTGGAGACTCCAGCCATGGAGAAGGGGCTCCCAAGGGAGCTGGTGGCCTCATTCCCACCAGGAAATGCAAATGGAGATGTCCCAGTGGGACACACACTTGGATCTCTGCTCCAAGGAACCTGGTCCAGTGGAAGGTGTCCCCACCTATGGCAAGGGGGTGGGACTGGAGGATCTTTGGGGTCCCTTCCAACCCAAACCATTCTGGGATTCTCACAGTGCACCTCATCCTGTCAGCCAGGCACGTGCTGCTAGAAATGTCAAATTTGCAGTGCTGGCTTGAACCAAACTGGTTGAAAATGAGCCCAAATCCTCTTCCAAAACCACAGATCCCCCCAGGCCTGTGTGCTCCTGGGACAGCAGCTCTGAAAGCAGAAGAGGGAAGGAGGACACATTGAGGAAGGGGGTGCCAAGGGGATAAAACCTCAGCGTGCCTCCCTTGTGACTCTGTCACTCACTGACCAAACCCCAGATCCTCTTTTCCCCATAACTGCCACCAAATTACTGGCAAATAGGAATAATAAATAAAAATCCACAGTTCCGTGGATTTTTAGTCTAGGCAAAAGGAGAAGGAATATTTTCCAAATCCCAGCATTTCTTTTCAGCAGTGCCTTTGCCATGCTTTCCACCACAAATCCCTTTCCAAGTGGAGGGCACCCATAGCCACCAAGGATGAGGATGGGTCCTGCATCCCACCTCCAAAACTCAGGGAAAAAAGTTTAGTGAAGCTAGTCCAAGAGGAAAAATATAAGGACTAAAACTGCTCTCACTTGTGATGTTCAAACCGTTTTGCTTCTTAGGTGGGAAATTCCATCATCCCAAAAGCCCAAATCCAAAAATAATCAATAAGGTAAAAATAAGTTTTTTAAAATTTATTCCAATTTTGTCACATTCGTCTCAACACAGTGGGCCCTGCTTTAAAAACAGGCTTATCATTTGCACAAAGATGCACACCTTCATTGCATTTAGTTTAAAAACTGAACAAATGAACATCCAAAAGAGGAAAATCAGAGGAGAAAACGACCTGTCAGCACAATCCTGCACAGAGCTTTGCAGGTTTGTGCTCAGAGTGGATAATTGTGGTCACTCCCCATCCCTGACCGAGCAGGGAGATGTTGCACCAGGTCTCATTACCATTGGTGGCAGCAATTATTTATTTCAATAATAAATATGTATAGATCACTGCTCTGAAACACAAATGGTGCCTGGGGGAGAGGTGGCTTGGGAAGCTGACTCCCAGCAGCACAGAATTACACAGAGCTCCATCACCTCCTTTCCTCTCTGTCTCCTCTCTTTTGTTCCCATCTCTCACAGGCAGGCACTGACCAGGGGATGCTGCAGGGGTGAGTTTTCCCCTGCACACTCATTTATGGCTCTGCCTCCTTCCCTGGGTGCTGCTTTGGTGCTGGGAAGCCCTCAGCCCCTGGCTGTGAGGCTGCAGCAGGAGCAGATGTTGCCTGGCCTGCCTGAAGCACAGATGCCCCAAAAATCTTTACCCAGACACGAGAACTGTGTGTATAAATAACCCTCATGGTTAGACAGCAAAGGGCCTGGAAAATCTGCCTGTCCCACGGGGTGAGACCACGCCGAGCTGCCTTTTATCTCTGAGCTGAGCCTGGGAGTCGTTCTCAGCTGGTTATTTTTAAATAACCAACAACACTTCCCCGCAGCTCTGTCCCACAGCAGCAGCAGCAGGTGGGACTGTCACCACAGCTCCTGGGTGGGAACGAGCTCTTGGTGGCCATCCCTCAGCCCTGGTGGGTGTCACAGCCTGGGGCTTCCAGCAGGAGCTGGCGTGACACGTGCTGGAGGGAGGGACCCTGCTTGTGGAGTGACCACGAGGTGACCCACGGCTGTCTGCAGAGCTGAAGGACCTTGAGGGGAAGGAGGTCACTGCCCCAGCGTGCTGGAGGCCAATCCCTACCCCAGGAATAAGCAGGGACAGTGTGGCCTCAGCCTGCTGCATGTTCTCACTCTCTCAGTGGGAGATTCCCAGCCCTGGGGGAGTTTGGAGATCACAGAATCACAGAATTCCCAGATTTCACAGAATGACCAGGTTGGAAGAGACCTTCAAGGCCATCGAGTCCAGCCCAGCCCCAACACCTCAACTAAACCCTGGCACCCAGTGCCACATCCAGGCTTGTTTTAAACACACCCAGGGATGGGGACTCCAGCACCTCATCGTGCAGCCATTCCAGAACTTTAGCAGATCTCCAGCCCTGGGGGGTGTTTGGAGATTTCCAGCCCTGGTGCTGTCCTCTGGAACCTCCCTGTGTCCCTTGGAAGAGCAAGCTGTCAGTGTGCCACGTGCTGAAGTTGAAACATGAAGCCAGGGTTGTGGTAATGTAACTTTTTTAGAGGTTTCTTCTCCAAAAACGCCTCCCCAAGCCTGGTTTTCCTGGTGTGGCATATTCCCACAGAGGTGTGTTCACCCCTATGCCTCACTCAGCTGACAGGGCTCTTCCTGCCCATCTCAGGTGACTAATTCCAAACAGGGAATCAGCTTATCAGTAATGATAATGAGTAATTAGTTTAGAACAGAAAACCACAAGGACTGGCACTGCAATAAAATGCAGCACAGATGCTGCTCCTTGAAGGAACAATTGCCCTTCCAGGTGCATTCAGGCTTTTTGGGAAGCCAGAGCTCTGTGTATCCTGCTTTGTCAGCACCAGGGATAAAAGTTCCTGATAAGCCATATGGTTTCCAACACCCCCCTCAATCCCAGTGCAGATCTTCCCACGTTTTCTGCCCTCAGAGATCTGATCCTTGGCTGGACTTTCTGCCTTGATTCTCCATTTCCACCCAGCAGACTCCCCGAGCCCTGGTGCTGCTGGAACGGCGATGCCAAAGCTCCTCATGGATGGAGCAGGTGAACCTTGGGCCATCAGGGTGGAGCTTTTCTCCTTTCCTCAGGCTTCCTGTGCGTCCCCATCCTAGCTATTCCTTCCTGCAGCTGCAAAGAAGCCAGACAAGTCTGTGCTGGTGCTCAAAACCCTTTCCCATCCTTCACCTGCTCTCTGCTTCCTCCACCAGCTTGGAGAGGAGGGAACCACCTCCTCAGGGACAGCTTTTCCTGGGAGTGCAGCAAAGCAGGAGCTTCAGGGCAGTTTTTCCCACTAGCGAGCTTCCCCTCTTTTTTTTTTTTTTATTTGTTTAAATTATTTTTTCACCCCCAACAGCCAAGGAACTTTTGCCAGAATGTGTTTTCCACATGTTCCCCATTAGTCACGCTCTCAGCCTTTACAAATCTCTTAGCAGTGCCACAAGCTGATGCTATTAATTCACTCCCAACCGACACCAGGGCTCGGCAGCAAAATTCCAGGCGGCGTTCCTAAAACCAGACCCGGCGGCTTGTTTGGATTTAAAAGCAATGCCCTTCTCTCGCCCGGCGCGTCTCTAGAGCACCTTCCCAGCTTTCTGCCGAGGCTTGGCGAGGGTCGGCACAGGCGGTGGGAGCGGCCCCGGGGGTCGGGCAGGGGCTGCCGGCAAAGGCGGGGTCTGACAGCGCTTAAAAACTGCCCTGGAGCTGGAGCTGGAGCTGCGCTTGCCAACCGCTGGAGCACAGCTGGAGCGAGCCGGAGGGGCTGTAACCGGGGCAGGGCGGAGGGATTGGAGGCACGGGAATGCCGGTGGAGCAGGGAAAGCCACCGCGAGAAGCATCATGTGTCTGTAAGTAGGTTTTTTTTTTCTGTAAGTAGGTTTTTTTTCTGTAAGTAAGTTTTTTTTTCTTCTCCCCCATTGTTTTCCCTGCAGTTCAGGCAGCGCAGCGAGAAGCGGGCAGGATGGAAGGACACGCAGCTAGCACTGATTTGTGTAATTTTTTTCATTCTTTGGCGTGTTTTAGACTCAGTTTTTCCAGTTTTCTCAGTTCCTACTTTTTTTCCTGCGATGGTGCGGCGGGGCCAAGGCTCTGTGGTGAGAGCAGCTCGCTCCTGCGCTGCCTGCGCACAGTTCTGATGTTTCAGGGGCTGCTGGAGCTCCGAGCACTCCAGTCCCTCCTTTGCAGCTGTTGTGAAGTGAAGCTCGTACCCTGTGCGTGTTTCCGAGGCTGTGTGTCACCTCCGGAGGTGGCATGTGGTGCTGGATGACTGAATGAATGGAGTTCAAAGCCACAGGGATGGGGAATTCTTTCTAGGGGAGATAACTGAGCTACCTGCACCTCCTCATCTAATCCCTCTGCCTGCTGCAGATCCCCCCAGATGGGTTTATTTATTTATTTATTTTACCCAGACTGCGTAACTTTCACACTGCACAGAGGAATTGGGTCTGTAGCAGGTGGAAAGGCGCAAAAATCTGTGTTCTGTGCTTTGATGGTTTGAGGTGAGGAGAGGAGCCACAGCCTTTTCCTAGTGCCAGTCTAGCACTGTGAACGAGTCTTTCCTTGGAAGCTTCTTTTATTTATAATTGATTCCAAAACATCACGGTGCACTAAACCCCCACCCAAGCAATTAAAACATTGAAATCCCACAGTTTAGACTTTGTAGCCAGTGAGCCCTAAAACCTACAGGAAGTTTAACCAGACTAGTTTGTCGGGAGGGGTTTTTACCTCGTTTCCTTCGGCTCCTGCTCTCAAATCCAGTGCCAGGAGGGCAGTGGGCACACGGGGGGCAGCACCGAGGTGTGACCCCACACAGGGGGGACCCGGGGGCGCAGGAACAGCTCGGGGCTGTTTCCTGCAGATGTTCCTGCAGATCCAGATGTGCACAGAGGGCTGAGCAGCAGGGACGGTGGCAGCACCCACAGCTCAGGGTGGTGGCTGGGTGGTGGCCAGGGATGGTTTTCTCAAAGCAACAACCTGTTATTTTGCAATTTCCTTCCTTTTCCTTGGTTCGGGAGATCTGGGAGCACTTAACTGGGTTCTCTTTTCTAAAATGTGTCTCCTAGAGGAGACAGGTGTGGTTTCCACAACCTTAGTCAGAGAGTGAGAAAACTTACGTTTTCCCAGGATAGGCTAGAGACTCTAAGCAGTCCTAGCCCAAACAATGAGAACTTGTTATTATAACAATACACACGTGCTGTTTTTTCCTTCTTTCCGTTTTTTTCTTTTCTTTCTAAGATGGTTCACTGAAGGGTGTTGAGCTGGCCAGCCAACCAGGTATAATGTGTTGATTAGTTAACCAATCTGATCCAGCTGGATCGGAGTGGTGTATAAAAGGAGAAGAATTTGTGATAAAGTAGATTTTCCTGAAAGCCCAGCCTAGGAGTTTGTGTCATTTTCTTACGGTTATAGTGACAGACAGGGGATGCTTTGCTAACAACCCTGACAAATACCAGTTCAAAACTGGAATATTTACTCCAAAAGCTGTCACAACCTTGGTCAGACCCTCCTGCCCCAGCAAACGGCTCCTGAGAGGTGCACTGGAGCTTTGGGAATTGTGTCCATGAGTAACACCTGCAAAATGGTGAATTATCCTCAGTGTAGGCTTCAGAAACCCTTTAGGGCAGCCCTGAATTTCTGATGAACTGCTCTACAGGAGCATTTTTAAGAAAAATTTGGGGCTTGCAGGTAATTTGGGATGCAGATGGGAGCTGGTGGGGGGGTTGGACACCTGCATGGGGCCAGCCAAGGTGGGGCTGCATCCAACCCTGCCTCGTCCAGCCCCGGATGCTCCACGGACAGATGCACCGTGCCCCACACCCAGCAGGGGCTTCCCTTCCCAGCCCCCTGGCAGCTGGAGCTTGGCCGAGTGCCTGGGTTGATTCTGCAAATCATTCAACACCCCAATTTGCCCATATCTGAATGTGAACACGACAGAGGAAGAGTCAAATACCCCTTAGGGTGTACCCACTGTAAGGAAGCTAAAAAAAGGCCCTCAAAGAGGGAACCTCCCCATCTCACCCCTGAACAAACCAAATTTCCTCGATGAATAAAGAACACCTCAGTGGGCATCACTTCCCATGTCCTGCAGTGGCTGAACTGTCCCACCTGCATGCTTCTACTGACCAAGGCATCACTTTTGGGGCAGGAGAGGGGGATTCAGGTCCCAGCAGCTTCCAGGGTTGAGGATAGAGAGGAGAATTCCCCCACCTCTCCTGGTTTGTGACCCAGCTGGTTTCTCCCCTCCGTGCCTCAGTTTCCCCAGCCCCAGGACAGGAATAGCAGCGTGTGCAGAGTGCTCCCACAGGCTCGGCCCGGCGTGTGAGAGCTTGGGGGTTTGTGTTCACAGGGGATTTGTTTGATCTGGAAACAGCAGGGTTAGAAAATTCCATCTGCCTGCTCTCGAGAGCCCTGGGCGGGGGCAGCGCGACGGCGAGCACTGGGCAAAGCCGGGCCGGGCAAAGCTGGGCTGGACAAAGCTGGGCTGAACAAACCAGCTCTGAGCAAAGCTGGGCTGGGCAAAGCTGGGCTGAACAAACCAGCTCTGAGCAAAGCTGGGCCGGGCAAAGCTGGGCTGAACAAACCAGCTCTGAGCAAAGCTGGGCCGGGCAAAGCTGGGCTGAACAAACCAGCTCTGAGCAAAGCTGGGCCAGGCAAAGCTGGGCTGAACAAAGCTGGGCCAGGCAAAGCTGGGCTGGGCAAAGCTGGGCTGAACAAAGCTGGGCCAGGCAAAGCTGGGCTGGGCAAAGCTGGGCTGAACAAACCAGCTCTGAGCAGAGCTGGGCCGAGCAGAGCTGGGCCGAGCAGAGCTGGGCCGAGCAGAGCTGGGCCGAGCAAAGCTGGGCCGAGCAAAGCTGGGCCGAGCAAAGCAGCTCTGAGCAAAGCTGGGCCGAGCAAAGCAAGGGCCGAGCAAAGCTGGGCTGAACAAAGCAGCTCTGAGCAAAGCTGGGCCGAGCAAAGCAGGGCTGAGCAAACCCGCTCTGAGCAAAGCTGGGCCGAGCTGAGCAAAGCAGGGCTGAGTAAAGCTGGGCTGAGCAAGCCAGAGCTGAGAAAAGCTAGGCTGAGCAAACCAGCTCTGAGCAAAGCAGAGCTGAGCAAACCAGCTCTGAGCAAACTCGCTCTGAGCAAAAACCAGCTCTGCTTGGCTCCTATCCTGGGAAGCAGCGGGAGCAAAACCGCATTCCAGAAGGGCTGGATGTGGAGAGCAGAGTGGGGCACTTTCCCTTCCTGCCCCCCTGTGGGGCTGTTCATGTGGCCACTCACACCACGGAGACCCTACAGGAAAATTTTGTGTCTCCACTGGTGCAAAGCCAGGTTAGGGTCAGGCTTATGTCTCATGGCATCATCAAAGCCAGGCTGGATGGGGCTTGGAGCAGCCTGGTCTAGTGGAAGGTGTCCCTGCCCATGGAACAAGATGATCTTTAAGGTCCCTTCCAACCCCCTGAAATTATAGGATTCTGAGATTTTATGATCATTTTCTCCCCTAGATCTTCACCCCCACTCAGCCATGCTCACCCAGCATGGAGAGTTACAGTTAATGTCCATACTTCTTCCACAAAGGAAAACAGCTCTCTTCTTCTCCCTCTTCTTCTCCCTCTTCTTCTCCCTCTTCTTCTCCCTCTTCTTCTCCCCTTTTTTTCTGGGTGCAGGTGCTTTCCCTGCTGCTCTCATCTCTCAGTATCTGTGCCAGCCAAGCAGTGAAATTCCCTCCTGTCTTTAGTGCTGCCTGAGGTCACCCAAGGAACTGGGGCTGAGGCCCCGCTGCAAGTTAAGCTAAACACAAAATACTTATTACAAGCTCTTCCTCCCCAGCTGTCCAGGTCTCCTAATAAATGCATGGTTTTTCTCTTGAAAGCTTCTGAAGGTTTATTTTTGAAACAGTCTGTATTTGATTAAAGTTTTGTTTTGTTTTGCTTTGTTTCAAGAGGAACTTAAAAGGGCCATCAGCCTGTAAACATAAATATTCCCATTCTTTCACTGATTCTTTGCATTTTTCTGGGTTTGCTAATGAAAGATGTTTCAGCAGGGCAAGTCTCTGTGATGTGGGAGCATCTTCCACTGCTCCAGCCCTGACCACCCTTTAAGGGGAGAAATTTTCCCTCATATTCAACCTAAACCTCCCCTGGTGCTAATCGAGGCCGTTGCCTCTCCTCCTGTCCCTGCTTCCTGGGAGCAGAGCTCGACCCCCCAGCTGTCCCCCCCTGGCAGGAGCTGTGCAAAGCCACAAAATCCCCCCTGAACCCCTTTTCTCCAGGCTGAGCCCCTTTCCCAGCTCCTTCAGGAGTTTTCCAGCTTCTTCCCAGCTCCATTCCCTTCTCTGGATACACTCCAGCCCCTCAATGTCTTTGTTGTCATGCAGAGCCCACAACTGACACCAGGATTTGAGGCGTGGCCTCACCAGCGCCCAGCACAAGGGACAGTCCTCCTGCTGGCACGAGATGTGACCTCACAGCCCTGGTTTTTATCTCTCCCTGCAGGTTATAACTGAGCAGCCCTTATGACCAACATGAGCTGGAGCTTCCTCACCCGCCTGCTAGAAGAGATTCACAATCACTCCACCTTCGTGGGGAAGGTCTGGCTCACCGTGCTCATCGTCTTCCGCATCGTCCTGACGGCGGTGGGGGGCGAGTCCATCTACTCCGATGAGCAGAGCAAGTTCACCTGCAACACCAAGCAGCCGGGCTGCGACAACGTCTGCTACGACGCCTTCGCGCCGCTGTCGCACGTCCGGTTCTGGGTCTTCCAGATCATCATGATCTCCACGCCCTCCGTCATGTACCTGGGCTACGCCATCCACAGGATCGCCCGCTCGGCCGAGGAGGAGAAGAAGTTCAAGGGGTTCAAGAAGAAGAAGCAGTTCGCCCTGAACTGGCAGGCCGTGCGCAACATGGAGGACGCCATGGAGGCCGACGAGGAGGAGCCCATGATCTCCGACGATGCGGCCGAGCACGAGAAGGCCAAGGCCAAGCCCAAGTGCAAGGAGCAGCAGAAGCATGACGGGAGGAGGCGCATCCAGCAGGAGGGACTGATGAAAATCTACGTCTTCCAGCTCCTCACCCGGGCTTCCTTCGAGGTTTGCTTTTTGATAGGGCAGTATCTGCTCTATGGTTTCGAGGTGGAAGCTTATTACGTCTGCAACAGGGTCCCTTGTCCCCACACCGTGGACTGCTTTGTGTCCCGGCCCACGGAGAAGACCATCTTCCTCCTGGTGATGTACGTGGTGAGCTGCCTGTGCCTGCTGCTGAACATGTGCGAGATGTTCCACCTGGGGTTCGGGACCATCCGCGACGCCATCCGCAACCGGAAAATCAACAGCTTCCGGCAGCCCCCCTACAACTACGCCTACCCCAAGAACATCTCCTGCCCTCCCGAGTACAACCTGGTCGTCAAATCCGAGAAGTCCACCAAGATCCCCAACAGCCTGATGGCCCACGAGCAGAACTTGGCCAACGTGGCTCAGGAGCAGCAGTGCACCAGCCCCGATGAGAACCTGCCGGCAGATCTGTCCACGCTGCACAAGCACCTGCGGGTGGCCCAGGAGCAGCTGGACATCGCCTTCCAGAGCTACAGCAGCACCCAGGCCAACACGCAGCCCTCTCGGACCAGCAGCCCCGCCTCGGGGGGCACCGTGGTGGAGCAGAACAGGGCCAACACCGCCCAGGAGAAGCAAGGTGCTAAACCCAAGGCCTCCCTGGAGAAAGGCAGCTCCAGCAGTAAGGACGGGAAGACGTCCGTGTGGATATAACTCTGTCAGGAAGGCGAGAGGGCGACGCGAGCAGGGTTTTTATTTCAGTTAGTTTCTGGTTTTCGGTGTTATCTCGCGTTTGTTTCGCAGGGCACGATTTTTGTGTGGAAGTCAAGAGAGTAGAAGGAGTTTTGGACCAATTTAGTGCTGTCTTCCAGTGCGTTAACGAAAGACATTTCTTCCCTGTTTCCAACGTGTTCTCCAGCTGGGAACCCCCAGTGAGTAACAGCAAACCCCCCCCACCTCCCAGCCCCAGGGCCCCAGCAGAGACTGGACAATGTGCTGTGGTGGGAAGAGGAGCTTCTGGGGCTCAGGAGGGAAGTGAGGCTGACAGGGATCAGCCACCCTCCTGCACGGCAAGGCTCGAGTGCTGCAGGCCAGGCAGTGTTTAATTACTAAACGCCCTTAATCAAATTAATTTCTGATCCTTTGGTAAGAAAGCCACTGACGCATTGCACGGACCTTCGTGGCAGGCTCACAGCTGATGGCCTGCCTGGGCTGGCAGATGCCAGTGAAGGCTCCTTGGATGCTGCGAGCCAGAGCTGGCACCCGTGTCAGGTCTGGGGCAGGACTGCCTCACACAGGGAGACCTAAAACCAGCACGGGGCTGAAGGTTTCACCTTTTCTTCCTCTACATCGAAGCAAAAAGCAAATCTGCTCCAAACCCTCCGGAGCAGGAGCGAGCAGTGACATTGTGTCCTACTGGTGCCTGTGTAGCACTTGCTACAGACGTGATGGGAATTGTTGCAGTTACAGAGTTGTTGACAAACTGCTGCTTCACATCATCAGAAAGTGCCTTTATGCAACCAGGAAAACAAAAGTGTAAAGGGTTTAGGCTCCTTTGCTTGCTGAATTTTAGACGATTGGCATCAGCAAATTTGTTTTTCTGATTAATTGAGGAAAAGCGCTGTTAGCAAATTTGTTTTTCTGATTAATCAAACCCTTATAAATAGTGGCAGGCGGCAGATCTATGCATAGTGTGTCTCTGGTGTGTGTGTGTCCATGTGTGTGTGAACATAGACATAGGGAGATAGGTGTAAATGTAATATCAACCCTCTGCCCTTCCACAGCCTTCCACCTCCCCCGAGAAAACCCAGCTGCTCCAGGGCTGGGGCTGATCTCATCCTGGGGATTTTGGCTTCCAGCCCCTCCTGGGGAGCTGGGAGGGTTCCCACTCTTGCTGGGGAGGCCTTGCAGAAGGTCTGGCTTCAGTGGGGACAGGACCAGGACAGTAGCAGGAAGTTTTTCATGAGTTTATGAGGAATTTTTTCAGCTGGGCTTGATTTTAGGGTGGTTTTCATGCACTTACAGTGCTTTGGGTGCAGATTAAAATCAAGCTCTGCTGAGCTCCAAGGCTCCTACTGTTCTTAGTCAGAGGGTGGTTTCATCACCACCACAGGGAACCAGATAGGCAGAGCCTTCAAGATCTAACCAATTGCAAAAGAATTAAATTCTTCCTGAGCACAGCACTGTCCCTGTGCCAAGCTGTTCCCTCGGGCTGTGCCAGGATTTCTTATCCATGGGATGTTCCTGACTTCTCGCTGGACATCACTCTCATGTCCTTGAGATCAGTCCCTAAGAGCCCTGAGCATGCCTGCTCCCCAAGTGTCCAGCCCTTTGGCCATTCCTGGGAACAGGCAGAGGATTTGGAAATGCCCTTCATCTTCTGGGAACTTTGGCTGAGCTGTGTGATGCATTAGAAAGCAGTCCTGGAAGCAAAAAAAAAAAAAAAGTAGAATTAAAAGGAAAGCAGAGAAACACCCTACAAGGTATCCAGCAGCAAATATTCAGCTTTGTGGCTTCGTGTAGCTGTCTGGGCAATGCTTCCAGGCTTGCTCCTGGTCCTGCTGAAGGCATTGGGAAAATGCCTGGAATGCTGTTTGCTCTTGCAGCTCGAGATCTTCCCCTCAGAAATGGAAAACTGGATCCAGGAGAAGGATCAGCAGAGCAGCAGCCAGCAGTGACATCCATCCATCGTGTGTCGCTGGGAGTTTTGCAGGAAAGGCTCAGAAAGGTCACACCACGGTGGTGGGGAGACAAACATATCCAACTGCTCTGTTTGTCCTTGTCTCATGTGTGGGACTGTGCTCTCTGCTGCCTGGGGATGTGCTGGGCACAGCAGGAGAGGCTGAGTGCTCACAGGGCTGCTGAAACCTGGAAAAAATTCCTGCAAGGCCACAGCCCAGGCTGCTGAGGAGGAGAGAGAGGTGAGCCTGGGTGGAAATTTGTTCCCTGGCCGCTGCAGCTGTCCAGGGCATGAGCTTGTGCTCTGCATCAGTGGGACTTCTCTTTTATTCCCAGCCCTGTGTCCCATGGGAAACTGTGTGTATTTAAAGCCCTGATCCCAAGGGAAGGATGGAAACTCTGAGGATAGCCATGGTTGGATGCTGCCTGGGTTCTTCTGATTCCTTTTCCATGAGCAACGATGCCACAGCCCCAGATAAACTTGTGCTTCCCACAGGATGCTGGAAGGCACCGCCCCGTGCAGGAGTTGGGATTTTGGATTTCTCCTGCCCCTACCTCCCTCAGCAGCAGTCATGGCCTGAGCACTTCCTGGTGACTCAGATCTGCCCCTCAGCCCCTGCTGACCTGCAGATCCCCCCGTGAGTCACCACACCAGGGACAGGAATGTGACTCCCTTGCTCTTGCTCCAGGAAAAAATCTCGGCAAACGCCTCCCGTGGGGAAAGTGAGGGGCAGCTTTTAAACCCAAACCCCCCAAACCTGGTCACAGAGCCCTGATTAACCCATTAAACCCAGTCTATACAGCAGGGCTGCACCTGCTGCCCCAGCAATGCCCCAGCAGTGCCCACAGGAGGAGATTCCAGCTTCAGAGCAGCAGGGTGGGAAAAGACCACGGAGCTTCTTGCCAGCTTGCCACCATCAAATGTCTCCCTAAAGGGTGATGTGAACCCCCTCTCTGCAACCCCGTGGAGATGTGGAGAAGCCTCATGCCTTTAACCTCTGCATATTTTGGCTGTTTGGAGACTGTTTTCACCCTCAAATCTGCTTTAAGCTGAGCACCTCCAGTCTCACCACCCTTTCTGCAAGGGCTGCTTTTCTAGCGTGCTTTTCCCTGGTGTCTTTGGACCAAGAGCAGCCACCTCACGTCCTCCCAGCACTGTGGCAGTGCTGGTCCTCGTGCCACCTTCCCTCCCTTCTCCTCTTCCTGCACTCTGCTCCTCCCCAAAACCCCACTGCTCCCCTCCCCAGATGTGTGGTTGTACAGGCAGAATCCTCCTGCCCTCCTTCAAACCCCCTTTTTGTTGTCACACAGTGAGCCCAGGGGGCTCTGAGTGACCCCTGGGTCCTGCAGAGGGTTTGGGGCCTCTCCCCAGCTGGTGTCACCCTCACATCTCATACGCACACAGGGAGAGTCAATAACTGCAATATTGATGAGTAGCAGAGCCAGGGCAGACTCTTGGGGGATCAATAACCCCCTCGTCGGGCAGGGACACGGGGTGACCACTCCCAGCCCTGCATAACATCCCTTCCCATGGGAGCTGATCCTGCTTTCCCATGTTACCCAAGCACAGGGGTGCATTCCCAGCTGCTGTCAGGGATGCAAAGTTGCCTGTGAGGTCCCAGCCAGCCTGGAGGACGCTGCTGATCCTCTGAGCCCGGGGAGAAGGGATCCCAGCTCTCCCAGATCCCATCTGGGCTACACACAGGAGCCAGCATGGGTCAGACAACCCTAGGAACAGAAAATATTATTATTATTGTTATTGTTATTATTATTGCTATATATACTGATTTGCTCACTTCCCCCCTTCCTCCTCCACTCTGTGACCTATGAACCCTTTAGGATGTTGGGTTTCTCCACTGAGTCACTGCCACAAAGGTGACCAAATGCAGCGGTGACTCTGCAGGAATGACTCCTTTCCAGGCAGGAGCAACAGCCCCTTCTTTTATCCTGTCAGTGGGGGCAGGAAAAGGATAGAGCAGCAAAATATTCACAGCCACAAGCAAAATCCTCACCACAACTGTTCCTAACTCAACCAGCAGCTCGAGGAAATTCGTTTAGAGGGCGGAGCATCAGCCACAGAAGAAATGCCAATACTTAATGCTTTGCTTTTATTTTTGTGTTTTCTCCATGTAGCAGTTTTGTGCACATGCAAGACAGGTTTAGCTTTGTGGCTGAACTAATCATCAACGTTGACTCTCTCGCTAAACTTGGTCAGGATAAAGTGCCCACACTTACATTTCTCCTCTTACCATTCAGGGCCAGGAATGTCCCACAAAAGCCAGATTACCTTCTTGCTTGCATTGCATTCCACTGGGAAATACTTGAACTTAACTCGAGGCCATAACCAGTCTGTGCTGTTACAAAGTGTCTGGGATTGGTGGGTTTTTTCTTTTTTCTTTTTTTTTTTTTTTTTTTTTAATGTACTAACTGTATTTGTACTAGAAATTTTTGGAGTATGAGGTCAAATCTGTATTTTTCAGTGTAAATGTCACATCTGGGCTGTAGTTAGAATATTAAACACTGGTGAAAGGGGAAAGGGACATCAGTCCAACTCAACTGTGGCTATTCCACATCCACTACTAATAATATGGAATAAAACCTACATTTTGTTACAGTACGTAAAACGTGTGGTGCTTGCTTGAGGAGGGCTCTGAGCGATGGGAAGAAATCCTTCTCCATCTCCGATTCGCCTGTTTTAGCCAGGTAGGAGCTCTATTCTCCCTGATATGGCCACAAATCATCACAAAATAGTTTTGCCTTCAGAAGCGTTTGACCCTGGCGCTGTTGGGGACGCGTTGTCTCCCTGGTGAATCACTGCCTGCACATCCCTCAGGCACAGAGCTCCAGCTGCTGAGGGAAGCCTGGGCTTTCAAAAGCAAGAAAACTTTGGGGAATCTGGGAGAAATTGATGATTCAGGCTGAGCAAAGGATGGGAAAGCACTTTGTGAGAGCCTGGCATTCTGCTGCTCCCGTTAAATCACAGACACTGTTCAGTCACAACATGCTGGGAAGGATGAAAGTCTGGCAAGGAAGTCTCACGGATACGTATGCTTGGCAGGAAGATTTCTGGACGCAGAATCTGAGAATGAAATAGAGATGGAAGCAAGTTTTGATA
Organism: Irena cyanogastra; assembly: GCA_013397155.1. Taxonomy (NCBI): domain Eukaryota; kingdom Metazoa; phylum Chordata; class Aves; order Passeriformes; family Irenidae; genus Irena; species Irena cyanogastra. The sequence goes on along the minus strand of VWZV01012756.1, from coordinate 11,890 downwards.
CAGAAGAAAAGAATTGCTGAGCCAGTCTTACTGGATAACTGAGAAGGCAGAGGGTATCTTAGTTAGGAGAGGTTTTTATATCTTAGAGCCAAGGATGAGCTGACCACAAACAAAAAGATGTTTTTTTACCAAGCAGAAATTCCACAGGCAAACAAGACTGCCGATGGGACAAGTAGAAAAGAGGTCTCAANCAGGAAAAAATCCTGGACTCAAACATGCATTTTTCTCTGTATCTCTAGAAGCTGAGCTAAGCTGACAACTTCTTTGGCAGGACACAGGACGTGGTGCCACCAGGAGACAGGGAAGAGCCAAGGCCAGGCTGGATGGCCACGTTGGTGACCACAAGTCACTAATGAGCACTGCTGTTGCAGACCCTGCTATGGCTTCTGGCTGTAGCAGGGCCATGTTCACTGAAATGGCAGCACAAAGCACTTTGTCAGCCTCTGACTCCTTTAATCAGATAAGGACAGGGCACAGATGGCAAATCCTGCAGTCCCTTCTCATTCCAGTTCGGGTTCTCCAAATGTCCTCAGGAAAAAAATCCTGGACTCAAGCATGCATTTTTCTTTGTTTCTCTGGAAGCTGAGCTAAGTTGACAACTTCTTTGGCAGGACACAGGACGTGGTGCCACCAGGAGACAGGGAAGAGCCAAGGCCAGGTTGGATGGGGCTTGGAGCAGCCTCCCTGCCCTGGGGGCTGATCCCGACTCACAGAAGGAAGAATGGCAAAAGCAGCACCTATCCAGCAGTATTTTGGGAGCAGGCAGAGCAATTCCAACCCTCCCATTTCCTTGGGAAGCCAGACTGAAATTGCCAGTGACTCTGCAGTTCTCTCTGGGGTCACAACACCCATGGTTTTCACCGGCTGCTCCTCCCTGCAGACAGAATTCCAGCTGCAGCAGACAGAATTCCAGCCGCAGCAGACAGAATTCCAGCCGCAGCAGACAGAATTCCTGCCACAGCAGACAGAATTCCAGCTGCAGCAGACAGAATTCCTGCCACAGCAGACAGAATTCCAGCTGCAGAATCCCACCGGCTCCTAATCCCTCCTCCCAGGGAGGTGCAATCCAAGCCCCTCAGGGCACAGCCCCAGAGGGAAATTTAGGCACAGGGATTGAACTGAAACTCCTGGAGAAACTGAGATAGATGGAGCTACAAAGTGAAATAGAAATATAGGTTTAGAATATAGATTTTAGCTTTTAGTAGAAACTTACACTAAGTGCCTTGATCTGAAAAGCAGAGAGCAGAGGCCTTTTTGCTCGTAGGTACAATTCTACCATAGTAGTGGTATTTCTATAAGGTTACCCTGCCCCAGACAAAATGTGAGCCTAGCTCTTACCTACCCAAAATCCCACTCAATTATTACTATTTCACAACTACTACCATACCAAAAATAACAATATATCCCCTTAGAACTCTCACCTTCAAAAGATCTTAAAAGAATATAAAATAAAGACTTTAGTACAACACAACAACAAACTATTCCTTTTTGTTCTCACCTGGAGTAAAACCCCCATCAGAAACCCACACCAGGGAAATGCAGTAACAGCTTTTCCTTCCCCTCAGTCCCACCTGCAGGAATCACAGAGCCCTTAAGGTTGGAAAAGCCATGAACCATTAACTCAGCACCACAACCACTAAACCCTGTCCCCAGGTGCCACATCCACAGGGTTTTTAAACATTCCCAGGGATGGTGATCACACCACTTCCCTGGGCAGCCTGTTCCAATGCCTGGCCACTCTTTCAGTGAAGAAATTTTCCCTAATATCCCATCTAAACCTCATCCAGTGCAACTTCAGGCCGTTTCCTCTGTCACTTGCTCCCTGGGAGAAAAGACTGGTGAGCTGAGTTCCTTCCAAGCTCAGCTTCCACTTTGCTCTATTCCTGCATCCTGCCTGTTGTACTTGCAATTCCCCCCTGTCATCACTGATTTTGCATTGTCCAGGCCTGCCACAATCTGTGTTTTCCTCTCCAAGACTGTGGGATATTGTCCCAGAAGTGCTGCTATGGTTTACCACAGCCCCCTGTCCCAGCTGCCTGTGGCTGACCTCCCAGAATATTTAATGCACAGGGTTTGGGAGGGATAATTGCAGCTCATGTGGGTTTGTGGATGGGGAGTGGTGCTTAAAACCCTGAGAAAAAGCCGGAGAAAATGAGTTTATTATGGCAGCACTAAGCTGCAGGGCTGGCTGCAGAGGTTATCCCTGGTGAGGATGACAAATAAATGCCAAGGATGAGCCCTCACAAGTGGGAGCCTGGGGCTGGCCAGAGTTTCGGGCAGTGAGAGAGCAGAGAGTGGAAACTGATGGAGCAGGAGGCTGCTGGCAGGGACAGGGAGGGAATCTCTGTCCTTTGTCACCTCCTTCTGAGCTGTGGGAAGGGATCCTGAGCCACCCTGACACATCTCACCAGGTGAGAGGTGTTCCATCAAGGAATGTGTGTCTTGTCCAGCCCTCCTTCCAAAAACACCCCTAGAAATTACAAAGCTGGTGGAGGATGATCCATCTGGGGCAATATCGGAATCCCAGAACGGTTTGGGTCGGAAGAGACCTTAAAGATCACCTCATTCCAGCCCTCTGCCACAGGCAGGGACACCTTCCACTAGAAATTAAAGTCATGGAAGCTCTGGGAATTGTGTTGTCCCTCTCACCAAGGCCCCCCCATTTTTAATGAAGACAGGCACACATTCACTGAGGGCTGGCACAAACCCTCCCAGGGCTCTCAGGGCTGCAGGTCTCAGTGGCACTATGGATTGTCTCAAACCATCCCCTGAGCTGATTTAATGCCCTAAACTGGCAGAGTTGTAGTTTCTGACACTGAAATATTTCAATATGACTTTTCTGGCTGCATAACTCCACGAGAAAAGAAAAGCAAACCCAGAGAGGAGGGAATAAAAGTGGTCGGAAGTGGTAAAACAAATAAAGACGTGATCTGGCTGCCTGATTGTTTTCCATTTTCACTTTTATTCCCCTCCTGCCCTTTCACATATCTCCGTGGGCTTTGATACAACACACCTGCGGTGGCTGGGAATGCAGGGAGAAGGCAAAGGGCTGCCTGTGGGATGGCCACTGACAATCCCCACAGCTTGGTGGGTAAAGCAGGGATGTGGAACAGGTAAAAACCCCACAAAGCTGAATCCACGTGTGGGTCCATGGTGCCTGTTGGACTCTGGAGTTCCAGCCCAGCTGTGCTTCCAGATTTGTGACTTTCCCCCTTCTCCTCCAAAAAGCAAACCCAGCTCCTGCTCTGGGCACATCCCCACTTCCAGGGAGGGAAAAGAACCACCCGGGGCATCAGCTCTCTGCTCCTTCAGCTGCCTCAGAGCCAGGCAGGTTTCCCCAGCCCCGATTTTGGGGCACAGCCGGTGCCAGCGGGCGGGCAGAGCACGTCCACGTGCCAAGGTCACCTCGAGTCACCTCTGCCCACAGCTTGACTTCCAGTGGGGAATTGCAGGGTGAGCACCCCACATCTCTCAGCGCTGCCGGGACACGCTGGGGATGTCTGATAGGGTTATCGCTGTGGGGCACAAGGGGAGAGCCCAGCCCTGCCCGGGGCCAGCTGCATCAGCTCACGGCGCGTTTCCAGCTCCTGGAAAATGAGCCTCCCTTCACTCAGCGTTCGAGGGTCGGTGGGTTCGTGCTGGTGCTGCCTGTCCCGGAGGTTTGAGCGGCTCCCCCTGCCCGGAGAGCGGCTGGAGCGCCGGTGGTGCCAGCGGGAAGGGGCGGGATGGCCTCAAAGGGAGCGGCAGCCGCTGGGGAAGGGGAATGGCCAATGACAGGGCTGGCTCACGGATATTCCTCGGACTGCGGCATGAATTCCAGCGGAACGAGCCGCAGCCAGAGCCGGGGCTATGCGGGAACTTCAGGAACCGCTTCCCGGGGCGCCAGTGAACATTCCAGAGGGAGGGAAACAGCGCTTCAGCTCCATTATTTTAACAGGGGGGTTTTAACACAGGGATTCCCCGTCCCTGGAAATATTCAAGTTTAGTTTGAGCAACCTGATGGATTGAACATGCCCCTGCTCCTTGCAGGATGTTAGACTAAATGACCTTTAAAGCCATTCCAGGATTCCATGATTTTATTCCCATGCAATGCTTAGCAGAAATTCCCACTGCCAAACATTATCATTTACTGCACTGACAGTTTCTCCAAGGGCGTTAAAGGAGGATGAAGGACAGCTGGTGAGTCCTGTGGAAACAAAGCAGTGGAAAACAGGAACCTCTGGAGTCTCTTTCCCACCCTGACAGCCAAACTGTACCTGGAGGGGAGAATGGCTCTGTACCCTCGCTGTCTGCAGCGCCCAGTGGAGTTTAGGCTCGGCAGGGGCAGGCCCGGAGGTGCTTAGGGAATGACCAGACGTGGCACGTAGAGCCATGCTCTAGCTGGACTCGATGACCTCGGGGGTCCCTTCCAGCCTGACCGATTCTCTAATTAAACGGGAGCAGCCGGGACAGGGAGAGCCGGGCTGGGCAGCCCCCGACGGCGCCCACAACCAAACCGCGGACGTGGCGCTCTGGGCTGTTCCCCTCCCTCGATCCATGGCCGGGGAACCCGGGGAGGGCCGGGGGGTTCCCAAATTCCTCCTCCGGGATGGCGGGGAGCGCCCGGGGCCCCTCAGCACCGGGGGCGTGGCCAAATATAAGGGGCGTGGCCAGGACAACCGCTGAATACATTGGGGGCGTGGTCTGGCTAGAAAAGGGGCGTGGCGCGCCGGAAAGGGGGCGGTCCCGCAGCGTTCCGGCCCCGCCAGCAGGTGTCGCCCTCCCGGCGGACACACACAAGATGGCGGCGGCGGCGGGCGGCGGTGGCGGTAGCGGGACTCTTTGACGGCGCCGCCATGTTGGTGAGGGCAATAACGGCGTCTGGGCTCCGCCGGTTGTGCCGGGGCCAGCGGGGCGCGGCCACCGCCTGTTTCCCGCTGGGCCGGTCGCTGCTGGGCGTGCGGGGCGCCGAGGCCGCCGTGTTCCTGCAGGGGCTTCTCACCAATGACGTCACGCAGCTGCTGGCGGAGGGCGACGCACCCCCCGCGCTCTACGCGCACGCGCTGAACGTGCAGGGCCGCTGCCTGTATGACGTCATCCTGTACAGGTGAGACCAAGCGGCGCGGCCGGGAGGGGGGAAGCTGGGAGAGACTATTGCGGGGTGGCGGGGGGAATGGCACCGCCGTGTGACATTTCCGGCTTAAATTAAAACAAATATGTGCAAAAAGCACATTATGCAAAATGCACAAAAAGTGTGTGTTTGCCATCACTTGATGCAGCCTCTGTGGATCACCGCAGCACAGAAGTGTGGTGGCCGTAATACCCCCAGGCGTGGGTAATGGCTCTGGAGCCAGGCTGGGAGAGCTGGGGGTGCTCACCTGGAGAAGAGAAAGCGCCGGGAGAGCTCCGAGCCCTTCCAGCGGGACAGATGGGATACTGGGAAGGAATTCTTCCCTGAGAGGATGCTGAGGTGCTGGCACAGGTTACCCAGAGCAGCTGTGGCTACCCCTGAGTCCCTGGAAGTGCCCAAGGCCAAGTTGGACAGGGCTTGGGACACCCTGGGACAGTGGAAGGTGTCCCTGCCCATGCCAGGGGTGGCACTGGACGAACTTGAAGGTCCCATCCAACTCAAATCCATTCTGGGGTTCTGTGACAGGGAACGGAGCTTCTCCCCCAGCTGCAATTCGCTTCACTGCAGGTCAGGACAGAGAATTCCACATGGGCAGAGCTGATTGTGCCCCCGGGAGAAGTGAGGGCAGTGTTTGCTAGGAGAGGGGACAGCAGGTGGCTGAAACAGTTCAGGTATTTCCCTGTGGGGACATTAGTGCTGTCCCTTTTTTTTTGGTTCCTGCTGCTGTGGGTGTGTTTTCCTGACCTTGGGGGTGTGATTTTTTTTTTTTTTAGGCTCCACGAGAGCACAGCAGAGGAACCCCACATCCTGCTGGAGTGCGACAGCAGCGTTCTGGACTCCATCCAGAAACACCTGAAACTCTACAAGATCCGCAGGAAAGTCACCATCACCCCCTGCCCTGACCTCTCCCTGTGGGCTGTCCTCCCTGGGGACACCAGTTCCCTGCCAAAAAGTGCAGCCCAGGCTCTGCTCCTAACTCCTGACCCCAGGGCAGAAGTCATGGGCTGGAGGCTGGTTGCAAAGAAAGGAGCAAACGTGTCAGAGATCATCCCTGGCAGCAGAGTGGGAGACGTTCAGGATTACCACAGGCACAGGTACAAACAAGGTAAAGCCAAGCCCTGGTTTGCACCATGGGATTTGGGAGTCCACGTGCTGATATTAGGGCAGGAATAAGTTATAAACCCTTCATTCTTATGTTTTAATGCATTTAATATGTTAATTAATGCATGTATTAATTGCTGCTTTGAGTATTAAAGTGATCTGGTGGTTATAAGTCTGTCTGGTGGCAGAATTTATATAAATACTTATATTTATATCATATTTATAAATATAACTATATAAATATATATTTATATATATTTATAAGTATAAATTTATATTATTTATAAATAGTTTATAAATTATAACTATCTGTAACTATTTATAACTGTTATATTTATAACAATTATATTTATATATAACTATTATACTTAAAATTTATATTATAAGTATAATAGTATTTATTATATAAATANCAGAAGTGTGGTGGCCGTAATACCCCCAGGCGTGGGTATTGGCTCTGGAGCCAGGCTGGGAGAGCTGGGGGTGCTCACCTGGAGAAGAGAAAGCGCCGGGAGAGCTCCGAGCCCTTCCAGCGGGACAGATGGGATACTGGGAAGGAATTCTTCCCTGTGAGGATGCTGAGGTGCTGGCACAGGTTACCCAGAGCAGCTGTGGCTACCCCTGAGTCCCTGGAAGTGCCCAAGGCCAAGTTGGACAGGGCTTGGGACACCCTGGGACAGTGGAAGGTGTCCCTGCCCATGCCAGGGGTGGCACTGGACGAACTTGAAGGTCCCATCCAACTCAAATCCATTCTGGGGTTCTGTGACAGGGAACGGAGCTTCTCCCCCAGCTGCAATTCGCTTCACTGCAGGTCAGGACAGAGAATTCCACATGGGCAGAGCTGATTGTGCCCCCGGGAGAAGTGAGGGCAGTGTTTGCTAGGAGAGGGGACAGCAGGTGGCTGAAACAGTTCAGGTATTTCCCTGTGGGGACATTAGTGCTGTCCCTTTTTTTTTGGTTCCTGCTGCTGTGGGTGTGTTTTCCTGACCTTAGGGGTGTGATTTTTTTTTTTTTTAGGCTCCACGAGAGCACAGCAGAGGAACCCCACATCCTGCTGGAGTGCGACAGCAGCGTTCTGGACTCCATCCAGAAACACCTGAAACTCTACAAGATCCGCAGGAAAGTCACCATCACCCCCTGCCCTGACCTCTCCCTGTGGGCTGTCCTCCCTGGGGACACCAGTTCCCTGCCAAAAAGTGCAGCCCAGGCTCTGCTCCTAACTCCTGACCCCAGGGCAGAAGTCATGGGCTGGAGGCTGATTGCAAAGAAAGGAGCAAACGTGTCAGAGATCATCCCTGGCAGCAGAGTGGGAGACGTTCAGGATTACCACAGGCACAGGTACAAACAAGGTAAAGCCAAGCCCTGGTTTGCACCATGGGATTTGGGAGTCCACGTGCTGATATTAGGGCAGGAATAAGTTATAAACCCTTCATTCTTATGTTTTAATGCATTTAATATGTTAATTAATGCATGTATTAATTGCTGCTTTGAGTATTAAAGTGATCTGGTGGTTATAAGTCTGTCTGGTGGCAGAATTTATATAAATACTTATATTTATATCATATTTATAAATATAACTATATAAATATATATTTATATATATTTATAAGTATAAATTTATATTATTTATAAATAGTTTATAAATTATAACTATCTGTAACTATTTATAACTGTTATATTTATAACAATTATATTTATATATAACTATTATACTTAAAATTTATATTATAAGTATAATAGTATTTATTATATAAATATTTATATAATATATATTATATTTATATAATAGAAATAAATATATTTATTTTTATATATACTTATATATAAATATTATAACTGTTATATTTTTTATTTATAACTGTTTATTTTCTGTTCCTATTTATAACTGTTTATTTTCTATTCCTATTTATAACTATTAATTTTCTATTGCTTATTATAGGGATTGGTCAGGAATGCTAAAAGAAAGCCAGGATTATTCGTTTTCTTAGAGAGAAGCTTGTGTGCTTTGAGTAATTTTGATTATTTTGGGATGACGCACGGCCCGGGCGCTTTGCTTGTTACTGAGGAAGGAAAAGGAACACCCAGACTTGGCTTCCTAAAAATTTTGTGGCTGGATTTGCTGAGTTAACTCTGAGGTCAAGGAGACTGGGCAGGAATCTCGGTCCTGGGAGCCCCAGTGCCTTTGATTTTAGTGTGTCCATGCTGATAAAGGATTAAATTAATTGGCAGAGGGAAAGATGATGGTCCTGTGCTGAAACTGGGATCTGTTTGGGTTGGAAAATCAAACTGAGAACGAGCCAAACAATTCAGAGCACAAGTCTCATGAGGAGCAGCATTTACCTTGATGCCTCAGGTTTTATATTTTCAGATTCTGCGCTGCTTTAGTGTGTGGGTCTGAGCTTCACATCAGGGCATGGTGAGCTATCTGCACAGAGCAGGGAGACAAAACAATTCCTGCTCCAGCTGGGGACCAAGGACAAATGATCCAAATCTCAGCCCAAGAGCACAAACAACGTGGGCTGCAGAGAGAAAAACAAGCAGGATGGGAGTGCAGAAGCTAAAGCTGGAATTGGGCAATGAACTCCAAGGTGCAAATGGAGCAGAACTGATCCCAGTGACAGAGCCCGTGCCCGGGCTGCATTTTGGGACCATTTTGGTTCATCTTGGGTGCAGCCCTGGCTGGGCTCTTGTGCTGCCCAAGGTGGATCCATGGAGGAAATCCTTTTAATAAATCCCTGCTTTATTCTTTAGCTCTGTCTAGTCTCTGTTCTAGGTCAGCCTTCACAAGGCATTAACCTGCTGCCTTTGTTCTCTCCCTAGGAATTCCCGAGGGGGTGAAAGATCTCCCCCCTGGCGTCGCCCTCCCGCTGGAATCCAACCTGGCCTTCATGAACGGCATCAGCTTCACCAAGGGCTGCTACATCGGGCAGGAGCTGACGGCCAGGACCCACCACATGGGGGTGATCCGCAAGCGCCTGCTGCCCGTCACCTTCCCGGGGCCCCTGCCCGGCGCCGGCGTCCCTGAGGGCGCCGAGATCCTGACGCAGGGCGGGAAGCGCGCGGGGCGGTTCCGGGCGGGAGCCGGAGAGCTGGGCATAGCCCTGCTGAGGCTGGCTCACCTCAGCGAGCCGCTCCGCATCCCCCTGGCAGGGGACAGCGTGCAGCTCAGCGCCGCCACGCCGCAGTGGTGGCCGAAAGCTGCTGCTAAGTAGATGAGGGAGCACCCTAGGGAGAGGCTGGGTTGTGTGGGGAGTTTGGGAGTGCTGCTGTTTGGGTGCTGGCGCGGTCTTGTGGGATTCCTCAGATTGGGAGAAACGGCGGCAAGGCAAAGCTGTGCAGATCGCTGGGTTGGAGCTTCCACTGAGTGCCGTGGAGAGACAAATCCAGGGAATTGCAGCTTTTCCTGAGGGTAATGCCCATTTTTTTAGGGGTTACCGTGAGTTGTTGGGTTGGACCCTGTGTATTTAGGGGGTGCCATGTGTTGTTGGGTTGGATTCTGGAAGATCTCCAGGCCGACACTCACTCCCTCAGACTGTGCTCTCCCAAGCAATGGGATCAGGAGTTTCCCTGTTCCACGCACTGATTTTTTCAGTTCAGAATAACCGTTCTGTGGTATTATAATTGTATTGGGTTTTTTTTGAGCAGAGATCGTGCTGCACTTATTAAGATGTATTCTCAGGCTGAAGTTTTTTGCTGCAAATTTTTCCTTGCATTGAGCTTCTTAAACTTGCTGATGGGGCTGGCATTTCTTCTCACCACTGGAATTGTGTTCAGGAAGAGGAACACCCTGTGCTTCACGTGTCACACCTTGATTTTAACTCATCCCAGCTGGGAGAAAAAGGTCTCAAACCTCCTGTCCTGTCTCAGAGCCAGTTCCTCTGACTCCCTTCACTCAAACCATTTTTTGGGAGAGGAAAGGGATATTTTCAATGCCACATGTGCTGGCTCAGCCTGGCCTTGCTGAGGAGGATTTTCACCATGTTCTGGCTCTCTGTGCCCCTCACACCCTGTCCCTGCTGCCATCTGCAGCTGGGGTTTTGTCCCTCCACCACCCCCAGGGTTTTCAGAGCAGCCCCAGTGCCTTGGCATTCCTTTGCTTCATTTTCTTCTGGCTGCCAACACTTCTCTGCTTCCCCAGTTTTTCTTCTTGCTGCAATATATTCCTCTCTTTTTCCAAAGCCAACCAGCTCTGTGCCTCCTGACCCTGTCAACCTGCAGTGATTTATAGGAACCCTTTTTATTTTTGTGTTGTAAGAAATCTGTTCCACAGTGAGAGAGCTGCCCAGGTGAGATCCTGTTCTGTCCAGAAAAAACAAAAAAAAAAAGCCTTTGCTTGAATATTTGTAACAAAACCCATCCAAAATCACATTCTGCCTCTGTTTCAGTGTTACTTTGAAAGGAGTTTGTTTGTAAAAAAAATGCTTATATTGATTAAAACTCTATGGTTGCTGTAAAATGATTCTGTGCAATACCTCATTAATTATTGTCTCTGATTAAATGTGAAAGAGAAGATGCCTTTTTTTTTGTTTGGTGTGAAGACATACAACAGAATAAATGGGTTTTCATTTTGTTTGCTGACAAGAACCGTGTTGGTCAGGTGTGGGATTGGTAACAGAGTCTTTCTGCTGGGAAAATAAATGAAATTCGATCCAACAGAGGCCACAGAGGCAAGGCTGTGCTCGGCCTGAAGCAGCTTTTCCTCTGCTCCCCATTGTGCAAAGCTGCTCAGAATGGTTTTATTGTCCTGGGCTGAGCACAGCCTGAACGAACACTGAATAAACTCCTGTCTGGGGAATATTTTCTGCCTCGGACACGTGTTTCTTTTGTCTTCCTCACAGTGTTTGAGAGGCTTTTGTTGTGCCAGCAGCTGCAGGTGACAGGTTAGACACGAGAAGGTGGTGCTGGGTGAAGAGGTGTTGGATGGCTTCTGGAAAATAAAAAAAATGAGGTAGAAATGGAGAGGAGCAGCCCCAATCCATGTTATCCTTAATTTTTTTTATTCTCCCTCCCAGCCTTCTCCACCATTAATGTGTAGCCAGGTGAATTTGGGGCTGGAGGGTGCAAGAGTTGATTTTGTGGGGGTTTGGCCTCTCTGAGAGCCATGGAATTATGAAGGCTGGAAAAGACCTCTTGGATCATCAGCTGCAATCATCAACAGCACTTCCAAACCCACACTGATCCACGTGTCCCCATGTGCCACTTCCAGTGGTGGTGATTCCAGCACTTCCCTTGGGAACCTGGTCAGGGTCTGACCTGGAAAATGTGGGGCCCTTCCTGAGCCCCTTTTCCTGTGTGTCCCCCCCTTGCTGCCTCAGTTTCCCCTTCCTCTGCCTCCCTGATGGGAGAAAAGTGGAGTAAACACTTGGAATAACCTGAAATCCCAGAGGGATAAGTCAGGAGTCACTGGCAGAGATTGCAGAGGGGAATACATGGAATGGCTGCTTTCAGGAAAATGTTTTCCTCTTTTTTTCTGCCTTTAATTTTTTTTTTCATTTTCTAGAAGCAGTGCTTGTTTTCATGGTCACATTTTTTTTACCTTCGTTGTCATAGTAAAATGCCAAAAAAAAAGTTGTCTTAGTGTGGTGAGGACTCCAGACAAATGACTGCTTATACTTGTCTACTCTATTTTATAGAAATAGAAAAAGAAATATAAATATATATAATATAACATAAATAGAT
>VWZV01012753.1:241088-312264 GCA_013397155.1 Irena cyanogastra | reverse complement strand
AACAAACAACAAAAGAAACCCCACCACCATCAGCTTTCAAGGCAAAATTGATACAAAATTGACAAATCTCACCTGTGTTCATAGTGAAATCAAACCAGAATTTGAGTTTCACATTGTTCTAAAAAATAACCAAAAGAATCTGTGTCTGACTCATTGAAAGACATTGAATTGACACAAGTCCTGCTGTTCCAGAGCTCACCCATGGTATTCATCAACTTAGAATATACTCAGGCTGGCAAACCTGAAATGAGACAACATAAGCAGAATTTCACAGTTTTTATTTTCCTATTATTACCCTCTGTGTCTTGGGGATTTTTTCTGATTTATAAAAATACCTGTACATTCTTACAAATAAGTGTACCTAGACCAATTACCCAAGGCAAAGCTGCATGGAAAAGTTATTTTTAACATACAGGTTGGTGAGAAATTAGCTCCTTCAAGCACCTCTGCACTAAACTATCCAGCCTAGTCACATCCTAACAGAACAAATATGAAGAGTATGAAATAAATGTAATTTTTGACACTGACCACGTCTCTCCTGCAGAATGGCATTTCTTTGGGCCAGCAATTCAGAAGCAGTTTCTGTTCCCCCTCCCCTCATACACACACTTCTGGGGGGAGCAGGAAATGCAGAAACAGCTGCTGTGAAGCTTGAGAGGATATGGATGGCACTCAAAATTTAAAATGATGTTATTCCCTTCACAAGCTGTGCAAGGTGCTGTTCAGCCTGGTGAATACACAAGGTTGTAAGACCCAACCCTCTTTCCATGCTGCATAAGGTAAGAAAAATAATAAGACCATGAGGACAAAAAAAAACCCTCAAAAAACAGTGAGAAAAAAATAAAACCCAGTGGGACAAACTCTATGAGGTTTTCTGTCCAACAGAAGCCTTTCTGTTCCAACAGAAGCTGTGCTGTTGGGAGGATTTTATGCTTCAAGAAATGTGGATCTGTCTGCACTGGCTCATGCTGTATCATGAGGTGACTGTGGGTGCTCATCCAGGAGCAAATCCTTGATTAGAGAGGTTTAAAAAGTAATACAAGAGTTTATGCAACAATAAATAAGACTGCAAGGTCAAAACCTAGAAGTTTTATAGACAACAGAAATCAGAACTCTCCTCTCTCAGTCGTTTTGGAATGGTAAAACTAAAAATAACACCTCACAAAGAGCTGCTCTGTTTTCTTTTTTTTTTTTTTCCCCTTAGAATGAAAACATTCCATTTAAAATTAACTTGTTTTGGCTTTGCAATACAAAGGTAAAACATGAAAACAAAGCAGTCAGTGTTTGGCACTGGTGATTCCAGCTGGAACCCATGAGCACAGACCCTGCAAGCAGCACCAGCAGAGATCAGCTGGTGAAATGTATTCAGGGGAAAATAAGAGTTAGCAGTAATATCCTTGTTTAAGCACAGTGAGGGGCTTCATCCCACGAGGTCCAGAGGGCATAAAATTAACTTAACATTAATGGAATTAAAGACAATTTGTGTCTTTCAAGGCAAAAATTTGTGCTCGTACAACCGTAGCCGTAGGATTTTGATAGGAAAATGAAAGACTGGAAGTAGAATGACTTCTGTGAAGATTCCTTTGGTCGAGTCAGTGACATCTAACAGCTCAAGGAAGAAGGAAAACTACATTTTAATGAGAAATAGCTTATCATGTTAGACAGAGGGAAAGAGAAAATAAACCTTCTTTAAAAAAACAAAAAACAAAAAACCCCATGGAAATTAAAATACGTAAATTGAAAGTATGTGATTTCCTGGGAGAAAAACAAGCTGTGTTTGGGTTTTTTGTTTGCTTGGATGTCATAATTTTTAACAAGAGAAGTAATTGTAGCATTTTAACACTGATTAGTTCTCCATGTCCCAAGCAAATGGTTGGAATTCTGCACAGATAACACAACTGAAATGGAAGGTTTCATTCTTACAGAGATGTAGTTGTGTGTAGGGTATTTTTTGCCTAAAGAGTGATAAAAAGCAAACTGAATAAGCAATGAATAAATGAAAGTGAAGAAAGGTCTTTTGTACTCTTGATTTATCTTTATGTTAAATCTTTTTATTTCCCAAGGAGCGGATGTAGCATCAGTTACAGCTCTATCTGAATATTCTCACATTTTTGTAGAGGAGCCAAAGAATATACAGTTTACAGAAATCTCCAGAACTGCTTCAGGTGAGATGACAGCTACAGCTACAACTTCCTACCCCGAGCTCTCCCTCTGCCTGACAGCCAAGCCAAGCAACACAAAATGGGAAACAAATCAAAACAAAACAAAGCAACAGCTGGATTCACAGCTGCACTTTGTATTCAGGAAGGTGGAAATGCTGGCCAGGCCAGGCTGTGCTGAAACTCCCACAGCATTCAATGGAAACTCAATTTCACTGCGTCAAGTGCAGTTGAGGCTTTCACACTGTAACAACAGAAATACTCACTGTAATTGCAAAAAAATCTAAAAAAAATTATTTCTGTAAAATGGCTTCACACTAAGAGGTTTAAATTAGATATTGGGAAGAAATTCCTCCCTGTGAGGGTGGGCAGGCCCTGGCACAGGTGCCCAGAGCAGCTGTGGCTGCTGCATCCCTGAAGTGTCCAAGGCCAGGCTGGATGGAGCTTGGAGCACCCTGGGACAGTGGAAAGTTCTTTAATCCCTTCCACCTCAAGCCATTCTGTGATTCTATGACACTGGAGCACAAAACATGATTTTTAGGGAACTGGGTTAAATTTTCTTGCACAAATATTTATCCAGAGATGGAATCCAAAGCTCCTCTCTCCCTCCTGCATGGTTCTTTATCTGTTGCAATTTTTGGGTTTTTTTCAGGCATGAATGTGGAATCTACAACCATCAGGGTTTATGTTGTGTTCAGACAAGGTCACTCAGTTCAGGACACTTTGGTGCATAAAAAGAAATACTGCTTCCTAATTTTAGCATGGAATTCTGGTGTAGGTGGGAATATCTTGGTTTCCTTCATCAGGTTTTGGAACAAACTGCTGAGAAAAGTATGGGATGGAATTGAGGAATAAGCCTACAGAATCCTTGACCTGCAGCACCTGCAGCTAAACCAAATATCCATTTTTATTTAATCTCCACTAGAAAAATAGGAAAAATTAAATGCTTGCCATATGGTGAAAATATGTTAAGCTTCAAAGAAGTAGGACTCATTAAATACAACTATGAAAAGGGGGTTTTAGGTTTGAATGGTATGCCAGTTTCAATATAATAAAACATACATATATAATCCTATTAAAGCCTCATTTGAAAAAAAAATAAAAGGATTCCTTTGAATAATGCAAAATCTTAGGTCACATATTTTTGCCTGTATATTTATTTTCATTTCAACCAAGGCTGCTATAGTGAGAAAACTCACTAAGATTTTCAGTGCACATCCACTATTTCAATTTTTTACTCAGGTAACATCAATATGAACCAGGCTTTGAAGATAAAGAACTGAAAATTGAAAACCATATACTCATAAATAGTGAGCCACTCCATAATCAAAAGGAATATTAAAACCAAAACCACACCAAGAACCCACCTATCTTTTCCCCAAATGCACTGTGCAGAAATTGAGGCAATAAAAAAGAAAACCTGAGCCTCTCACTGCCCCAGTCCTACTGTTCTCACAAAGAAAACTGAGAATGCAGATCAAGGAGCTCTGTGAATAATTCTGGCATAAATACAGTCCCACACACTAAATACCCACATTCCAGCACTTACAGTCCCCTCCCTAAAATAAGTCCCCCTGGAATAAAGGGCAAACAGGCACATGAATGCTCATGGAAGCCTAAAGGGCAAGGAAAATGGCTGGGAGAAGGGGCACAGGTGATGGCAGAGAGGAGCTGCAGCCCTGTGCAGCACTTGGAGGGAGTTCTTAAAGGTCTCTTTGAGTGCAGGGCATTTTTAGGATTGTCTGGGTTTGTTTTTTCCAACAGTAAATATCACAAGCAAAGCACTCACTGTTCTCCTTGATTATTCCTGTTTATTCTCAGGGAGTGATGCAGGGACACCTCAAACAGAACAAATTGCTGTGATACAGCTGACCAACATACAAAATACCAGTTCTGTCCATGATCCAGCTGACCAACATACAAAAATATCAGTTCTGTCCATGATATAGCTGACCAACATACAAAAATACCAGTTCTGTCCATGATCCAGCTGACCACCACCCAAAAATACCAGTTCTGCCCATGATATAGCTAACCAAAATAAAAAATACCAGTTCTGTCCAAGCATTTGACAGGCTGATTTCTCTTTTTCATTGGGAGATCCACTTTTACATTAACCTTCAGGGCTGAAGAGTGTGGCCATTTCCCAGCTAAAAATGCTACTGAACTGCAAAGCCCTCCTCCTCCTTCTGGAGCTCTATCCCACAATAAATATGAGAAATAGACTCCAAGATAAAGCAGAGTTTCCTTTTTATTTTTATCACCTCTGTCAGTAATTCCATCAGGAAGGCCACATTTCTGACACTGCTTTTCCTCAGGTTTGGGATGATTTAAGAGGTTTGCAGTTTTACCCAGTGTCTAGAAGATCCTCTTTGAGCACATTTGGTGCTTTTTAGATTCCAGTGACTGCAGAAGTGCAAAATGTTATCATTTATTTATCCCTGCTGTTAAATAACAAGGTTGACAGATAGAAAATCCTCCAGGAAAGAGCATCTGTGCATCTGTCCCCCAGCATGTACCAAAGAGCTGCACTGTTTGTCCCAGCAGCACAAAAAGAGTCAAGTTCTTAAAAGTTCAGTCAAAATTTTGGCTTTCCAAAAGGAATTTTTCAGAAGTGTCTCTCAAATATTGATTTGGGTGGTTCATTTCCCACAGGCAGTAAACACTTTATTTATGTAAGTGCACTCAGAGGGCTTGTGCACATGCTGCTGATTTGGGGGTGGCTTTTGCTTGGGTTTTGTTTTTAGTTTTTACCTCAATATCACTGGTAAAACTGTTTGCTGACACCTGCTTTCATGCACAACAATTTTCTTTGATCCATCTGGAGCTGAGTATTTTGCACTGGGAAAAATGGTTTGGGCTGTGTTTGGTATTCTGCATGTCATTTTAAACAGAGAGGGGAAAGACTGAACATCCACAGGTGATGGAGGTATCTGACAGATAAACTTAATCAGATAAAATGAAATATTAGCTGGGTGTTGCCACCAAACTCTCACATGATTCACAGCATTCTGTTTCCTTTTTCTAAAAAACCTTACAAATTCTCCACAGACAGTGTGCAGGATCATGTTTTACAGAGTGCTGAAAAAAGCTACCTTTTTTTTTATAATGTCCTTGGTGATTAATAACATTAAACTGCATTCATCCAGGAATACTTAACCTCCAATAGCCATAATTGGAAAATCCCTGGAAAAAAAAAATGTCACCATTGTCCTGCATAGAGAAATGTCAGCCAGCAGCCAGAATTGCCTTGAACAACAGCTGCCCACAAGGGTTAAAGGAGCTATAAAAAGCACTGCTTGTGACACCCTATTAATTAGCTCCTCCTGTGGATGTGTTGTATGAACTTTGTAGGGCCATACAATAAATAAAAATAAAAACTCACACCTTGCAGTTTGCCAGCTCGTTGTGATTTACCCACCAGCAAAGCAGAATATCACTGGAGCCTGGTTTTTGGGAATTGTCTGCTCCAGTTCCCATTTTGCTTCACTAGCTGCTTAGGATAAGAAAAGAGCACCATGAGTTTCTAGATAAAGTATGTAAACTACTGATTTGACTACACAAAACAATCTCTTAGGGAATTAGCAGATTAGAGGGGAAAAAAACTAGCCAAAATTAACATTAGCAGCCAAAAATGAATGGCAATTAGTGGTAAAGACTAAATAAAGCTAAGGAGAAGGAAATGTGCTGACACACAGGACTACTGCTGATATTTCCCACACTCTCCACTGCTGGGGGGAAACTCCTGCATTTGCTTATAAATGCACTCCCTAAAGGCTAAATAATACAGAGAGCAAACTCTGAAGTGCATTGTTTCTAGGAGGATCACAGCATCTAAGAAAAGGCCCCAAATATGACTCAAATTTTAATTCCTTTTGCAAAGGCTGTGAATTATTTAACCTAGTTTTTTAATTTTTTAATTTTTAATTTTTTTTCTGAAGTGAATGTTGCAAAGGCTGTGAATTATATAACCTAATTTTTAAATTTTTTTTTCTGAAGCGAATGGTTAATTTCAGAGCTGGTCTCTAAACGAGGAGTCCTGATAACACCCCAAGTTTCACATGCTGTTAGGAAAGAGAATCTTCACAGCTGGAAGGATGAACAGCAGCTCCAGCAAGTAACAAAAGCTGCAACCTTCCTGCAGCTGTGCTGCACTGGGGCAACCAGGAGCTGTAGGCAGACACAGATTGTATCTTATTTTTTAATGGAAAACAGGCACAGAAATAAACTGGAAGCCAAGATGGCCAACCTCAACTAAGGAATTAGAGGCTGAGTTAGGGCTGATTCTCTCTCTTCATGGAGAAAAGAAAAGTATTTTCATGCTCAAGAGCAGCTCCAATGAATGGTAAGGCACACTGGAAACTGGGCTTGAAGATGTTCAAGAGTGAGATTTGGTGATCAGAATATAAAGTTCTATGAAAATATCTCAGTGCTCAGCAGGTAACGAAAAAAGAAAACTGCATGTTGGGATGTTAGGAAAGAAATAGAGAACAAAACAAAGCAAGAATATCTATGTCATCTGTGGCGTGCATGAATCTTGAATGCTATCTGTAGTTTTAGTGTCTCTGTGAAAGAAAGGAAAATAAAAAAAAAGGAAAAGGAAAGGAAAGGAAAGGAAAGGAAAGGAAAGGAAAGGAAAGGAAAGGAAAGGAAAGGAAAGGAAAGGAAAGGAAAGGAAAGGATCTGTATACACATAGGAGGACTAATCAAGGTAATGCTGGATTCTGCACAGGCGGATGAGGATGGCTCAGTATGGAAAAGGGGTGGATGAAGGGCAGTGTGAGAGGGTACACCTGAGCTTCCTGGATACTCACTCTTGGTCTCTGCTCATGGAATTAGGCAAGCAGGCATCAGAAGGAAAAGCTTCTCCATGCAGTGCAGATCTGCTGTGGAAGCCTTTGCACCAGCGTCAGAAGTCTTTAAGTGTTAGAAAAGTGGCTGCTTTAATTCGGAGAAGAAAAATCAGAGAGGGGGGCTTAGGAAACCCAGAGGAACTAGTTTCTGTGAGGTCCCTGGGCATTAAATTGTTGGAGGTTAGGAAAGGACTTCTAAGAAACACTACCACAATCTTTCTCTGCTCATTAAGTCTTTTGTCTCAGCCACACTTGGAGACAAAGTACTGGGCTGGCTGGGCCTCTCACCTGCCCCAGCTGTACCTGTGTTATGTTAAATTCCCTTCAGTCCCGTAACAGCCACCTCCACTGCCTGCACGAAGAGGTAACACTAAAATAATTTGACATAGCAGACATTTTTAAACTGAAGTTTAGCAGCTGTAAACATGGGGCACTGGTACCCTGGGATTGACTATCTGGTGTTCTTCATGCAGCAGTGATCACAGAATTATCTGCAGAAATGTGTTGTGAGAGAAGCATCCAGACATAGGAACAGAGCTTGGAAAATGAGACACAGAGATCTCCAATTTCAGTCCCCTAGAATTCTAAGGACTATGTCACATAATCCCTTTTATAAACTGCTCAGGCTTCATTATGATTAAATTTATTGGCCTTCATTTTTCCTGGAAAGCTGTTCCAGAGCTTCACCGCTCTGCTGATTAGAAACCTTTTAATTTCCAAGTGAAATTTAATATGACAAGTTTATACTGTTCTGGAGAAGTGTTACAGTTGCTCTCCACACATACATCACGGAGCAAATACCAACAAGGGAAAAGAGCAATTCAAGTTAAAAACAGTAATAGCACCAAAGCACTGCTGGCTGAGAAGTTTCCTCCAGTTTTAGATGCAGATCCCACTGCAACCTTTAATTCTTTGGTAATAAGCTACTACTAAGGGAACTCAGTCTGTTCAGATCAGCTCTGGTTTATATCTACAAATGCATAGTAACCTCTTTCCCACTAATGAATCACTGGGGCTGTCATAACTCTAATGAACACATTTCTGTCTGAAGGTGTTGATCATCTAAAAGCGCTCGCTTGTTTTTCCTGCCTTGAACGACGTCCTCAGTGTAAGCACATCTCCAGAGAGTTTATCTGTGGAGGCTGGACCAGAGAGAGACCCCAGGACCTGGAAAGGAGGAGTGTTTCCACTCCCAGCCCGTGGAGCAGCTGTGTCAGCTCACAGGGAAAGCTCTCTCATGGGCTCCAGGGTGTGACCCTCCAAGGGGTTTGGTGCTGAGGGCTGCCCCAAGTGGGGCTGGAACAGCTTCCCAGCAAAGTGGTGGAGTCACCACCCCTGGAGGGATTTAAGACACGAAGCTGTGGCTCTTAGAGGCCTGGTTTAGTGCTTGGCAGTGCTGGGTTTAAGGTTGGACGTGATGATGTTAAAGGTCTTTTCTGACCGAACTGATTCTGCGGTTCTGAGGTTTGGCTGTTCAGCCACAGACCTGCAGCTTCTGTTTTGTCTCTGACTCAGGGCAGCCACGTTTCATGGGACAAGAATTGCTCCTCCCACACCAGCAGAGTGTTGGACTTGGCCAAAACCTCTGATCACTGCAAAAACATAAATGTGAGTGGTGCTTGCAGCTCGTTTGCTTGGATTTGAAACCCATGGCTTTGTTGTAGGCACTTCTGTGTTCCTCCAAACACAGGAGAGGTGGATGACTCACTGTTCCCCCCAAAAGGGCTGTGGTCAGTCCCTTTCCGGAAATAACCAGGAGTAAATGACTTTTAGTTATAGTTCCTGAAATTTAAAAAACATTTATGAGGCTTTTTACCATGTGCTACTTCAAAAAAAAAAAAACCAAACATATTACAACATTTTCAGAACAATGGAGCAAAAGAAAAAAGTCATCTTTTTCTCACCATGAGGTTCAACAATTTGTTGTTTTCAATGCCATTTCTAGCAATAAATGGAGACAGATAATTTTGGAGGTAATTAACATTTCATTACCACTTTCTCACAGATTTACTGGCCAGGAAAAGAGCGTCTTAGAGAAACCAAGAAAACACAGTTGTTGGTTTATTCCTGTCTCACAGAAATTGCATTTGTTCTCTCAACTGATTGAAATCTCACTTTCTACTGTTTGTATTTAATTTTGTCCCACAACTCTATCACCCTTCAGAGCCACTCCCCTCTGGTTTATCTCACGCCAGTGGTGTCCAGCCTCAGTCCTACAGGACATTTGGCCAGGCAGGGAGATATTCCCCCAAGGACAGGGTTTTGGATGGTGATGAATTGAATTTTTTTGCCTGGTTGGGTGCATGGGAAGATGGTATCCAGGGCTGATGATAAATCTCCCCCTCCTCAGCTGTCTTGAAAACTGTTCAGTCACCACTGAAGATCTGCTGTGTCCCTCCTGTGCTGTCACAGGGAAGGTGGTCGGGTGTCCTGCACATTTTACCAGTCACAACTCCCTTTTCCACAGGAGACCATTCCTTTTACTGGTGTGTAAAAGCAGCACATCCCTTTACATCCTCACCAAAAGAGAAGGCTGCAAACACCCTTGTTTCCTATTTTGGTCCAAAAAGAAATGGTGCCCACAGCAATGGCAGTTGCAGGTGCCCCTCCAGCTCCTTGTAGCAGAGATTTTCCAGGCTCAGACCTGATCCTAAGAGAAGGAGATGATGGCAGTGTCTTTCATTAGCTAAGCTGAGGGAATGAGAACAGGCAAGTGCTACCAATTATGTTTCAACACAAAACAGTACCCACTTAAGTGTAAGCTAAAGGCCACAGCTCCGTTGTTAACAGGGGTGTTCTCACAAAAAAAGCTTTGAACACACTGGGAGCATTAAAGGGAAGATGTCTCGCATGTGCAATTACTCAACACATCTTTAAAACTGCGAACACTTGTTCACATGTGGTGAAAATTAGATCTGTGAGCACTTGGGGGAAAAAAAAAATCCCACCTGGCAGGCACGCTCTTTTTCACTTTAGAGTTTTATAGGAGTTCTCAGAGCTTGTTGGTCCGGTGAGAGCTGAACCAAAGTCAATGGAGGAAACTGTGAGGGAAGGAAAAGAAAATGCAGAGTAATGTGCTGGTTTTGTCCTAAGCTCAACAGGTTTTTGTTTCTTCCAGTCTGGCCCACCCTTGAAGAGAAATAAAGTAAAATTAAAATATGTATCTCTAGGTCTAAATATAAATATTGACAGCGCCTTGGCTTCTTTCTTCACTGGTTTGGAATGCTGAGGCTTTTGCAAGATTTTCCAGCCTATCCCACAGGTGGGTTTGCTCAGCAGTGCTCAGCAAGTCTGAGCTGCTCTAGAAAAAATGGTGCAGGATCCAATAATTCCCTGAGAATTCATTTCTTCTGTGTCAGGTGACATAGTCGTGAGCTCCAATAATCACAAAGAACTGATGCCCTCCTTGGACAGGCACCACAGCTGGTGGGTAACTCACATTCAGAATATAATTGCCAGGGGACAAAAAATGTCACTAATTAGCCAAGGAGCTTAATCAGGACCACAGCTTTGTGACAGATCCTCCAGACTATCTGTGAACACACCAAGAATTGGGTTTATGTCACATCTTTTCTTAATTTCATCACAGTGTTCCCCACTATATCTCCTGCCATCATCTCAGGGAATACCTTTTAACCAGTTTGGAGTTGCATTTTAATATCCCATGCTCTGATGTTCCTAATACTATTTTGTCTCTCTGTGTCTTGATTTAAGTGCTGAGAGTAACACAAGGACACCAAACCACATGGAAAAACAACCAGACATTTACTTGGCTGTCTCAATTTCCCATTTTCCAAGTCAGCTCTAGAAACCTGGGCTTAGGTGTCCTAGCAGGCACCTAGGAGAAGAACACAACCAGGACAGGAAACCACCTTTATTCCATCTAAGGGAGAGATCTTTATTTCACTGGAAAAAAAAAATGGGACTGGAGGCAGAGTTATTTATACAGGCATGAATATTAAGAACTTCAATTTTCCTGAAGAAAAATAAGAAGTAAAACTGTCCATGATGGAATGATGGATTTAATCCCTTTTTCCAATTCAATATCCATTGCCTCAAACAAAGGGCCCATTTCTGCTGTGAGCAGTCAGGTAGAGCACCAAGCTCTGGGTTTTGGCAGATCCTCCCAGGCTAGAGGTGCACACTCTACAGGGAGAACTTCCCCCCACTCCTGCTCCATGTAAATAAACACTCTGACAAAGCCATCAGGGCGTCCAGTTCAGCTGGATTTCCTACCACATCCAAAGTGACACTTTGAGCAGCCTCTTAAGCTCTTAGAAAACTTTGCAAGGAAGTAAAAAGCTGGATGGGGCTTAGCTGAGATGAAGACAGGCACTTTGAGCCAAAACTCACGGAAAGTGTTGACAGTTTAAAGAAAGAAGGAAGTTGGAGAACAGATGAGATTTGACTAATATTTTTTTGGTCCATCCAGAGGCTTGTTACAATTACCCCTTAATTTTCCCTCAGGGACTCATTGCAGTCCAGATAGCAATATCTGTCTACTGTTGGTCTTCCTTTCTCTCTTCTAATGACAAAATGCTGATAGCCAGACATCATTCCAAACACATTTAGTTGTAATATAATAACTTGGAATAGCATCTGTGGCAGAGAGAGGCAATTTGATGGGCTGTGTTAGCCAGAGAAATGAAAAGCACTGTCCCTGTTTAACATTTCCAGTCTGGAGTGGCCTGGGCAATAACCACAGTGATAGGAGAGCTCTAACAGCTACCATCAAAATACAGAACTTTTATGTTGGGACTAATTAGGTGATAAAAAAGCTGAGTCCTGTACTGTTACTTCTCTGCAGTCTGCCACTATTTAATTCATGGCAGAGCACACTCAGCTGCATGAAGGGCAGATAGGGAGGTGTTTTTGCAAGGCAACATGACACAAATGCTTGTCCCACGCACAAGGGCCCTTGTAGGAGTACAGCAAGGCTCTGCCAGGTCCTTGGGAAATGGCAAACCCCAACTACAACTCCCTTATCTGAGTTGTCAGCACAGAAAGAAGAGCTTTGAGCGCTGATTCTTTGCTGTGGAAATTTCAGAAGTGATGACATACGGAGGGAGTCGTGTTTCTTCCCCCGAGACTTGTTTGCAATGCCAATTTACCAGATGATGTGGCAATTACACCGAGTTTGGTCACATGTAAACGTGTTCTTGGATGTGGGTATATTGCTAACAGCTGTTGTTAGTATTTAGAAAAATTTGCATTGCTGAAAACTAAATCCGAGTTAAAATTGAACACTTGAAGCCATAAAAAATTAAATAATAAAATCAGGGCAACCCAGAAACCCTGCAAACAGACAAGGGCCCTCTGTGTTGGTTCATTCATTAATTTTACTGGTTTTAAATGTAAATAGATCACAAGACTTGATACTATGCCTTGCCAGAGGAAATCCCATGCCTAACCAGCAGTAAATTCTTTTTCCATGTGACATTTGAAGATTGTGGCTCAGAACCTAATATCAGACATGCTGAAAGATTTTGGAAATATATCACTGCAAAACAAATTGCACCAAATAAAAATTCGTTCCTCTCTCTTTTTTAGAAACGTAGAAATGGATCTTTTGAAGTGAAAAACATGGAAATTTCTGCATCATCAGTGGTCATATTTCATTGCCTTTATTTCTCTTCCATTTTTTTCTGATGTCCCACTCTGTTTTTCTGCATCACTCAAAGCAAACAGCATCTCTTTAATGGAGGCTTTTGTCATGGATCTGGGTAATTTCTGTCCTTCTCCCCACATCTGCTCCCCATTTTCCACCCCCCAGCCTGGACTGACACCGGGGTTTGCCCTGACCCAGGTACAGCAGCAGCTCTTGGTCCTGTAAAACCCCATGAGATTCCAAGGTCTCACCTCTGGAGCTTGTCCAGGTCCCTCAGGATGGCATCCCACCCCTCAGGGGTGTCAGCAGCACCTCTCTGACCTCTGGCAGTTGTTGCAAATTCACTGAGGATGCCCCCAGTCCCTTTGTCTGTGCCATTAATGGAGATATTAAACATCACTGTGCCTCTTGGCACACTAGAAACCTTCTGCTGCTGAGCACTACGTGATCCCTGGCAATCAAAATCCAAAATTAGAGGATTATCCATCATTTATTGCCAAAGAACAGGGTGTTTAGATATTTCTTGTTGGTTCAGGACAATTATCCTGGGAAGTGATAGCTGTTTTCCTAACACTGGTGGCAGCCTACCCAGGGAGCTCACATCACTGCTGCCACCGCACAACTACCATTGTGCAAACCTGTGGAACACCTTAGACAAAACATTTAATCATTTAAAAACAAATACCTCATAAACAGATTCTGAAATTTTATTTTCACCAATTTTTTTTAGCTTCTTCTCTCTAATATTTATTCAAACCCCAGTGGAATAGCTCAGTACTTGAGCTCAGAATTGCTGCCAGCACCCTGAGTGCTGGTGCTTTGCATTCAGGCTGTTCATCCTGGCAAAATTACTCCCTCAACCACACCCCTGCAAAGCTGCAGCTCCCTGTTTGAAATGTTCTCTGCTCCACAGCTCTGAGGCAACCCCACAGCTTATTGGGGCAGAACATGGGGAATTCTGGAGCAGGGAGAGACACACCAAGAGCAGGAAATGGTCCCACTGTGCAAATTTTGCTCATGAAGTCAAAGAGAAATGAATCATTCTCAAACAGTAGACATCTAAAGGCTGGATGGAACAATTTCTAAATATTGGTCAGACCAAAAACAACACACTGCTGAAATAATGAGGGTATATAAGAAACCAACAAAAAGCCAATAAATTCAAAGCTGAAGCTAAAATTCCACTCTTAATTTAGGACTGTTTTCTTTTTTAAAGAACAGCGTTCAACTTGGTTTGGGCCACGTAAGGTTGTTTTCTTAAGGTTTCACTAAACACACACAAGCAAAACTTTTTGCTCTCTTTTTTTTCTTTTTTAAAATTTTTTTCTGCAACTGCAGAAGGAATGAACGATTAGGGGCTTGAATTTTAGATGTGTCACTTGCCTAGCTGTAACCTTCAGCCACAGAGCTCATCAAAGGCTGCAAAGCACAGCTGAAAGCCTCCTGTCCCTGCAGCTTGTGATCAGAGGCAGAAGAGGCAGCAGATGGGAGCAGAACAGGGAGAGCCAGGGCTGCTGCACTGATGGAACACCGGGGGCACAGACCCCACCCAGGGGATTGAAATGCCAGCAGACACCCCCAGAGCAGCAGGAAGAAGTGCAGGGAACAGCAGCAAGGATGTAATCTTTCTTTGAAGGAAGAGAAAGTCTTTCTTGTCAGCACAGACTCAGGTTTAGTGGAAAGAGGTGCTAATAAAACACTGCAAACTCCAGAGGGTATTCAACCAGAGCAGGGAAAAAACCTGTCCAACCTTTCTCCATTGCTCTTCTTCCTCCTGAGCGGGAGGAAAGGAATTTTGTTTGTATTTACCTTACAGTCTGCAGGCTGATTTGTATTTACACAAGGCCAGACACGGGCGTGTTTACTGTCACTGACTTGTGCATTCATTTGCAAACAGTCCCGTTGGAATCAGCAGGGCTGCTCCTGAACACCAGGAATTACCCCAGCAGACTCCAGCAGGACGTCTCAGAGAGATAACAAGAGGTCTGCCTGTTCCCTTTTTCTAGATCTTTTTCCTTTTCCTTTTTCTACCTCTTTTCCTTTTTCTACCTCTTTTCCTTTTTCTACCTCTTTTTTCTTTTTCTACCTCATTTTCCTTTTTCTCTTTTTCTTTTTCATTTTCCTCCCCTTCTCTTTTTCTTTTTCCTTTTTCTCCCCTTTTTCCTTTTCCTTTTTTTTTCTGTTGGGGAGTAGGACTCCATGCTCCCCATACATCCCTTCCAACTCGAGATACTCAATGATTTGACAATTCTACCACTTCCAAAAGCTGGATTTTTTTGAAAAGTAAGGATGCTTTTCACCCCAGCACCAGGATTAAATCCCTGAATGCAGAGATGGGTGGAGAACCACTGACCCCAGCAGCAGGCTCTGAGCATCCCCTCACCAAGCCATGGAGAGCATCTCATCCCTGTGCTTGGAAAGGCTGCAGGTCCCTGCAGGAAGGGATCCTCCCTCCCTCCTGGCACAGCCCCTGCTCTGAGCCTCTTCTCTCCCCAGACCTCGGTTCTGCTCCTGCTGCTGGAGGCTGTTGGCTTTCCCCAGCACAGAGGGCGGTGCTGGAGAGCTGTCCTGGGAAAAACTTTGGGAAAAACTTTGGGAAAAGGTGAGCACTTCATCATCCAGAGTTGTGTTTCTGCAGTGAGACACCTGGAAACATCGAGAAAGCCATCATGAAAGCCACTAAAACACTAAGGCAGACTGCTCTCATATTGCTTTTTTTTTTCTTTTTTTTTTTTTTTTCAGGAAGTCGTCAAAGCATAAATTTGTTTAAGAAAACAAATCTTGCATCACCACTCCAGGACTGACTTTGTTACTGTATTGACACTGAAAAAACATCAATTCTCTGACATTTTAGAGGATGAATGGGGAGTTTGTAATTAGGTTTTTATTTTTAATCATAGAAAGTTTTCAGAATTAAAGAATATACAATGTGTCCTGGGGCTAGCTGCATATTTTATTATGGAATTACCTCTAATTTAGCCATTGAAATGCAAGGAGAGAGCACTTGCTTATAACAACACAAAATGTCTGTCCTGGTCTGTCGTTCATTTGGCTCTGCTCCACAGAACAAGAAGTACTTTTCATTCAGGTGTGTTTATGATGAGTAAACTTGACCAGATGTTAAGTCTCCTTTGTATTTTAAAGTGTTTTATGGCCCACATTAGTCAGCTGGAAAGGGCAGATCATTTATATTGCCCTGGACTTCTTTTCAGGTTCAAGCTTCCCCAGAGGAGCATGGGACTATATGAAAATATATAAAAGGAAGAAATGAACTATTGCAAATGTACCTGTACAGCACGGGACTGAATAAATTGCTTTGATTTACAGGATGGTTTCTGTAAATATTGAATGTTGTGAGACTACAGATCCACTCCCTTACCCACAAGGGAGATCAGAGCAATAATTGAAAGCATATTCTTTTCCTGGTAGGAGCAGTCCTGATGATGCACACAGGTGAGAAAAGAGCTGTTGGCTTTTCACACACACAAACACACCAGTGTTCCCATACTTGAAGATGTCATTATTAAAGGATATTAAAACACATATCTCAAAGGGGTTCAGTTCTTTCCTCCTGCAGAATAAATTGCTGATATTACAAAAGCAGTTCTGGGATTTCTGCGCAACACAAATAAAAATTAAGTTGCAATTTTTTAAAGGAATTTTGACACCCAGGTGCTCTAAAAGTGATTGGCAGCCCTGAAATCTCATTTTTGCTGCTGAGCTTGAAGCCTTCTCTTCAGTGGTCAGCAGAAGTGAGACCAGAATGTGCCCAAGCACACGGAGGGGAAATGCAGAACCTTCCCCCCAAACCATTTTAACCTGGGGAGGGCAGGTGCCCCAGTGCTGCCCCTCAGACCACGAGCTCCATGCAGCTGCAGAGATTTCTGCACTGTAAAGCACATTTCCACCACCCAGAGGTCAGCACCAAGGTGTGTCACTGTCTTGCTGTGAAAGCCAAGCTAAAAATACAACATTTCAATTATTTTTCTCATTGAAGCTGCTGGGAGCCGGGATCAGATCCCTTTGTACCTCAGTGCCTGAGAAATCACACTTTTTATGGGATTAATATTTAATTACTGCTTCTGGGATTTCTGCAGTACTGTGGCTGGAGAGGAACTTTCTACCCTCCAAATAATTTGCATTTTAGACATTTCATCTTACAAACAGAAGCAGAGCTTTAAAAAGGCTCCCTTTGAAGTTAAAAGAAACAGCAATTTTAATTTTGCTTGATGTATGCAAACCACTGACAAAGTAGCCTTTAAAGAACCCCACTGGTAAGAGGCAAATCCTCCCTCCACATCATTTGAGAGAACTTTGTTTTCCCAGAGCATTTTTTAGAAACAAAAACCAGCTGGGACCAAGAGCACCTCAGGAAAAGCAGAAATTCACAATAATCTGAACTTTATCTCCATTCCAATCACTTGGATCAATCAATAAAAAAAAATGTAACACAAATAAGGCAGAATGGTTTGTAAATTAATTTACACAGATTAAATAGCTGTTGAAAGAGAAATCAAATGAATAAAATATTAATCTCTAAGGCAATAATAGCAGATGTTCAAGCTATTAGGGGAAAACCTTATTTAACTCAGGCAAATTGCAGAAACTCATTTATTTGTAAGCATCTCTGGGTATCTACATGGGCAGCATGACTGTTGAGGTAAGATATGGATGCTCTGGAATGTTTTATATTTTAAATACTACATCAATTATCATTATTATTATTAAATACTNTTTTTTTTAATACCTAAAACACTAAGTATCAGGACAGATTTACCTCCGAGGCTACAGTTTTCAGACTCATTCTAGTATTTTAGCTTTTTATATTCCCCACATTGTTTTATCACTGGTAATGCAATAATAATAGATAAATTTGCAGTGAAGAAGTCATCAGACTGCTGCAAATTGTACTCATCATGACAGGTGACCTTTGAGAGTATTTCATCCAGTAAATAAAAAAAAACAAGTCTGTTTCCACAGTCCAAACACTCCAAGAAAAATTTGCACCCTGCTAGCAGTGCAGGTGATGATATAGAGAAAGATGAAAAAAGATTGTTTCAATTTGAACTATTGCAATAGTTACCACTTCTACAGGAACTTTTTGACAATTTGACTCTCAAATTAGGGTTTATTGGGTTTTGGAGTTTTTTGTCTGCTGTTCAATAAAAGGTTTGCAAATTAAAGCTTGGTAGAATCAAGGTAATTAGTAGATGAAAAGCAAAAATTAGCATCTTGAGGTGTTTACATAGACATCAAGAACTTTTGAACCTGAGGAGAGTGAGAACAAAGAATTTAGAAATGAGGAGCTAAACCCATCAAAGAGAGAATAAAATGCAGTTGTCCAAGAATCTCATAATTCTCTGAGGGTTGTGAGATGGTCAAAGATTTTTAGCTGTTTTTTTATGCAGAAGAATCCTTTCAGGGAGGGTCTCCTCACCAGCAGCCAAGAGTCCTTCACCCTTTCAGCTGCTCTGCAGGTGGGAGCCTCAAATCCACCACAAAAGCAGTGGCAAAGACCAAGAACTGGAGAAATGCAATTTCTCACCTAATTCAGGAATCTTGAGAAAACTCTACCAGTGACCAGAGGTTTATCTCCATAAAGTCACTTGCAGACATTTGTGAGCTGCTGTCATTCCTGTTATCCACCACATCCATGGTGCTCCTACCTTGCCTACAAATATACATGAGATAAGAAAAATAACTCTTTTTTTCCAGACTACCCCCTTTGAATCCCAAACCCAGGCCTCCTAACTTTGGTAAACATGTCACAACATTTTTCTCCTTTTTTTTTTTCTCTTTATCCGAAGAGGGAGTAAATCTCCCTTAATTTTCTACAGTTTGCATGAGGTTCTGAGATTTATGGTTGCTATTAAATGTAACAAAGGCAACCTGGCAAAAGGTCCACTAATCTGTATGATGGAGCTGTAACACTGAGAACACATTATTATTATTTGCCTTTTAATATTGTAATTTTATTAACTTAGAGAACATGCTTTGAAATCATGCCAGGAATTCACATTAAATCCCTAAAATGAATAAAATGAGTGAGACAGAGACATTGCTCTTAAGCAGTTCTGTTGTAACCTCAAGATGAAAGCACTGAAACCTTGGACCCTTTTGAGACTTCTTGCCTCCAGCTTGTGTGTGAGGGATTAGGGGGAAAAAAGCTTTTCTTATTCCCACTGGTCTAGAAGTCGTTGGAAAAGGAGGATAACTTGTGATGTGGTTCAGCACAAACGAGATGACTGCAGGTCATTTTTAGGTCGTGGGCTGGCTGAGGTAGTTTCATGTTCATTAGAGGGATAACTCAGAGATGTAGATAATATGAGAACAGAGTGAAGTTTATCCCTGGGATTTATTAGGGACATTTGCAAAAGAGCAGTGCCAAGGGAAGCTAGCAGACCCAGCAGCTTCAGATGTTGGTAAGATTGATGTGTCCTGTTAGAAATACAAAAACCAGGTGTGATTGGCTGAATTTCCACAGGAGGTAACATAGAAGTACCACAGTGGAGGTGTGCAGGATTCAGGAGGTGCACTAGAATATCCTGTATCTAGACAGACTTTGCAGGCATTTTTTATTTGTCAGGAAGGTGAGGAACTGGATTAAAGCCATTCTGCTCAAAGGGAGCTAAACTGTGCAAGTTTCACAGATCTGTGGCTGCTCTAACAGAGCTTCATGCTCAGCCCTGCCAGGTGATGTGTCACAGGTATTGCTGTCAGGGTTGGTTGGCACAGACCTGGCTTCTGCTGAGTCCTGAGGGTGCACTGCCACCTTCTCTACAGGGAAACTTGTTCTCCAGTGGGCCAGACTGGGAACTTGGCCAGATCACACTGTAGTCACTGGGAATTCCTCTCCATGGAACCCAAACTATTCTGAAAAATAGCTTGGTTTCCCTCTGGGTGCTGATGAAGCCAGGACACACCAGGGTGGTGTGAGTCTACAGATCTCAGCAGCCAGAAGAATCCTCCTGCTCAAGAAGAGCTCAAACTGGCAGCAAACTAAACTAGGTAGTAAATTCCAAAGTCAATCAAATTAGCAAATGAGAGGAAAAAAGAATTTCTTAGCCTGGAATGTGCACACCAACATGTAGATCCTGGCATTTCCACAGTGTTCAGTACTCCAGCTCCACAAGACCTGAAACCACCCAGGTTTGCACTGCTCCTTTCAATTGTTTCACTTCATGCCCATTTGCAGTGTAACACAGACACTGTGACATCTGTCACCAAAGCAGAACAGCCAAATACATCATTTACTCCTCAAAATCAGATATTTCTGACACATACAGGGCTGTGTGAGCAAGAGTGCTAATTTGTCATGTAAACTGAAGTGAATGCTAGCACATGTGGAAAACCCCAAATCCTTAACTGCACTGCATCTATGAATGGGGCAAACCAGAAAAGGAAAAAAAATATTCTGCCTGCTTCTCCTGACACAGGATTAGTGACTCTCAGGTGGCTCTGCTGGGACATCTCTTGTCTCACAGGAGATACAAGGAATAGCCCAGCCACGAATAATGAGTGTGTGTGTTCTCCCAGCAGTGTCTTCTGGGAAATGTTTGCAGAAAGGGAAAATATTTATTGAATATTTACAGATTAAAAATAGATGAGTTGATAAAACCACAAATTATTTCCCTCACATAGGAAGGGATTTTCCCCTGTTTTGCACACCCACTGTGGGTTGGAGCCCCAGCAGCCAGGACCAGTGAGATTACTGTTACATGGATTTTCCAAACACTCAGCAGTAATAAGTCCTAAACTTTTGCTCATACTTTCCAGGAAAATTAGGTCCTAAATATTTGATCATACTTTCTAGGAAAACCAGGGACAAAATGGGAGGCTGTCAGTAGCTACACTGGCTTCAGTGTTTTATTCCAGCAGTTTGAAACTCTTCCTTTGAGCCCTACAAAAATGAAACAGCACAGCTGACATTTTTATGGGAGTTACTTTTGGGGTTGGTCTACAGTATTATTTCTAAAGTCACATTATGGAAAGACAAATATTTAATAATTGTTTATAAAAGGGAATTCTGTAAACATAAAAGTCAGGAGAAAATCTGTCAATACCCAGACCTGGCACTGTGGGGTTAATGGTTGGTCTTGATGATCTTAGAGGTTTTTCCAGCCTTAATGATCCTATAATTGTGACAGCAATTTTAACCACTGTCAGTGTGCCATTCATTTGGAGTGTAAGTAAAACCCACACCCTAAAGAGCCTATTTGTACTCTATCCTTTTACAGCAGACTTTTAATTTGGGTGTGATCATTAATTTTTAAGTGTTCACTAATGAAATACATCCTTTTCCAAATTTAATAAACGGATTAATAGCTGGGATAATGAGAACTCTGGCAAGACAAGAAAATACCAGGAGGGAGAAAGAAGAAGGGGGAACCTGACAAGTTAATGATCCATTAAAGTAAATCCTGGGTCACTTTGGATCCTGCATGGTTCATTACTGTATAATAAATTAAATTAATAGCCATGAAAACCCAGGCTGAGGCAAGAGTGGTTTTGGTTAAACTCTGGGTAGACATTTGAGCTGTTTCTTACAGGTTTTCAGTTGTCTCTTATTAAAAGGAAACTTTCTAGTATTAAAAGAATTTAAGTACACAGATGAAAGCCAACCAGCAGCAGTTAAAGCAGTGGCTGGCTGGGTGTGTCACACAAGCAGCCACCTTTACATGTCCAAGAACCACCCAAAGTAAAGAAGTTAAGAAATGGGAATTAGAAGTCCCATTATGCCATTGATTATGTTTAAAACAATAGCATAACACAGCTCGATACACAAAACATAATTATTTATTGGGAAAATGAGTGCTGGTGCTTGGGATAGAGAGGAAAGTGGCTCCTCACTGATGAAGGGCACAACTGAGGTGCAGACTAAATCCTAAATCAAATTAATGCACATCTACCCTGACAGGAACAGAGATACAATTGCACTGAGATCTCTTGTCCTTGCATGCATCTTCAGATTCTCCTCTTTTCTCCAAAACTCCAAGCTCTGGAAATGGTTTCTGGGTTCAGGAGTCAGAATCACAGAACGAACTGGTTGGAAAAGACCTTTGAGGTCATCAGGACCCTGATAGGTCCTGAGCTGTCATCAGCAAACATCCAGTGTAGGTGTACTGCTGACACAGGAAAGTTTAATCAAAACCAGTTAATCAACACAATTTTTTTTTTTCTTTACAGCTCTAGATTGTTCTCATGGACATTTAGTCAAAATTCTTAAATCCTTTCTTGGTTAAACTCTTTTTCTTCCCACGACCACATTAAATTATTTATGT
Organism: Irena cyanogastra; assembly: GCA_013397155.1. Lineage (NCBI taxonomy): Eukaryota > Metazoa > Chordata > Aves > Passeriformes > Irenidae > Irena > Irena cyanogastra. The sequence goes on along the minus strand of VWZV01012753.1, from coordinate 290,363 downwards.
ATTATTAAAAGTTTATGCTTTACGTGACTAAATATTACATATTAAATTAATTATTTATTAAATTATTTATGTATTTCCACATCAGAGTGTTTTCCCTCTGCAGCAGATTAAAGCCTTACCCAGAAACAGTCAGTAAAAAGTCTCTGAAAAGAGATAACCAACATGACCTTGAAAATGTGGAGCATGCAGAAGTTTAACACAATGGATCTGTCACCCACACATGGAGCAGCAGTGGAAGCCAGCAAAGGGAACAGTAATGACCTATTTTTAAACTTCCAACCATTCCTTTAAGAGATGCTGCTTGGCATGAGCCTAAAAGGGTTCAGTTTGAAGAGGGACCAGATGAATTCCAGATCTGTTATCCCAAAGTGGGCTCGGAGCAGCAGGGATGGGTGGAATAAGGTTTTAAGGACTTGGTCCCCAGAGGGTCTGAGGTTCTCCTGAGCTGGAGATTGGTACCAACAAAAAGCCTGCAGGAGGGTAGGGCTGCAAGTGAAGCTCAGCAGGACAACAGAGAAAAGAGCTTTGGTCAGAGAGAGGGGAAGAAGTCGTGGCCAGGTCTCACAGCCAGGTAAGTGCCCAGGAAATGGTCAAGGGGCTGTGAACTCGCCTGCAGGCCACCAGTGTCCCCAGGGTGATCTTCTCCTCCTGGCCCACGTGTGAGTGACTCTGGGGGTCACCAAGAGTGGCTGAAAGGCTCGTTCAGCAAGGCAGGTTTGGCTCCAGGCCACCGGGCTGGGTTTGTAGGAAAGCAAAACCAAGCTCCCCTGGAAGGAAAACCCGAGGCAGCTCAAGCTGGAATTCAGATCCAAGCCCAAAATGCATGGCCTGAATGCAGGAGAACCCTGCTCTCAGCTAATTTTTAAAGCACCTAATTAGGGGGGATATGAATTAAATTCTTATTTTTACAGCTTTTGAGGGAAAAAAAAAATATTACTGATAGGGTGAATAATGAGTCACATGAACTGGTTGACTGAGGATCAGAATGAAATTTCCCTCTCTACTCCACAAATTTTATGTCACCCCTGCATTGGATTGGAGGTGGCAGAGATCTGAGCAGAAAAAGTCCAATTCTACCTCACAGTGTGCCAGGAGACACATCCCAGCTGCTGCTACAGCACCCAAAACAAGAGGAAATGGGATGGGGCTTTCTACACTGGAATGTTCTTGGGATTTCACTCAGCCCTTGACCTCGACACCACAATCTCAAGTGATTCAACCAAAGTACAATTCCAAGGAAATAAAGGACATAATCTTCCAGTCTTTAAACAAAATTGCTCGGATTGATAAAATACATTCTGATCCAAACAATCATCCCTAATTCAAGGTCTAAATTATGTCACATTCCAGTATTTAATAATTAGCATGTATAATCAGCATGCTTAACAGCAGTAGGAATGATAATAAGTTTTACATTTTGATGGATGAACAAAATTATTACCAGTGACACGTAACACAAAATTTTGTTTGTTGCCTCATGCTGTTTCTCCTCATAAAGAAATGACAAAGCTATTTTTAGCCTAATTATGAAAATAAAATATTGTTTTTATAGAGATATACATATACAATAACTCTGTTTTCAAAGATTGCCTATTATAAATAAATAAAGAAAGAAATAGAAAGGTACCTTTTAAGATACATATAAATACTTAAATATAATGATAGGTTTTATCACTTTCATTACTTTCCATTACCTTCTCCTCAACATGACCAGTGTATAATTATTCTAACTTTTTCACTGTCCTGCTCTTAAGAAAATCCAAGCCCCTTCCCAAACCAGAGTATTTCTAGGAAAGATGCTACAGCAATAGCAACAGTGACAGAATTTATATTAACATTTCTACATGTGCAAGAATTCACATGGGGGTTTCATACACATGAAGGAATTTGATAAAGGAGAATTTATGAAAAAAAATACACTTTTTTAAATAAAGTGTGTGTTGGAAGTGCACAATGGTTGCATTGATATGACCCTGTTGGTGCATGCAGTGTTTGCACTGCTGAAGTGTTGGAAATGTCTCCAGAGTCTAAGACCATTATGTAGTCAAGCTGGGCTGCCAAAACTCTGTTTCACAATGACTTACCAAATTCTGGGGGCCTAAGAGACAAAATCCAAAGCAAATTCAGATTTTCCCTGAACTGAAACTTGCTATAAACAAAGTGGGGTTACAAATATTGGCAGGAACCACCAAGCAGTGCAGAGCTTAAGCTAATGAGGAGATTGTAGTATGATAAAATGCTTGATCAGATCTCCTGAATCTTATCCCAGAGGCTGCTTCCAGGGCAAAATCTGCAACATCTCCTCAGGGTTTTGGTGCAGTTGTTCTCAATGTGCAGTGCAGTCTATTCCCACTATGTTACAAAAAATTTGGTTGACTCTCTGGTCCTTTGTCAAAAGGAAATCTCATTCCTTTCCTTCTGCAGCAGAATGTGTTTAAGCACAGGGAGAATGAGCAGGGCTGCAGTAATTTTCCATTTGTTCTGGTATGGGAAGTTTTGTGCCCTGCTCTCTCTCAAGGCACCTGGGCAGCCTCGCCCATCCCACAGCATCCCAACCCTCCAGGAAGGTGTGGAAGGACACAGGAACACAAAACACTCAGCTCTTGTACCTTGGGAGCAGGCAACTCACCTTGGCCCCTGAGATCCACACTTTATATCCCCTGAGTTCAGTGAAATGAGAAGGCTCATTGTACAAAATAGTGTTAAACAACATTTCTTTCCAGTTACAGTTGCATGAAAGATGAAAAGAAGGACTGCCAGCTCTTAGATAATTATGTTATGAGCCTTCTGCCCCTTTTTAAACAGGAATCTAGCCATTATCAAAGGTCAGCTTTCAGGCTTTCCACTGAGAAGTTTATAAAATGCCTATAAAGCCAAATTCTAGCTTGTGCTAAGTCTATGTTAGGCAAATTTTACAAGAAATATTTTGAACAGTCCTGTACTGCTGGGTCCCAGATGATTTTCTTCTGGGACTAATGCAAAAAAAAAAAAAAATTATTGCCTCTTAAAAATCCTTTTAGGACAGGTCATTCTTGCTGGTATTTAGGCCTTTTATTGAGAGAAGATTAATATAAATAATTTATTAAATGGGAGTTATGACTTTTTCATCATATCACCCTTTTTTATTAGAAAAGCCCCACAATAACCTACAGGGAGGTGTGTAAGTGCATTGCTGTATGACAAGGTGAGGAATACCTCCAAACAAAAGACTATTACACTCCCAGAAACACCATCAGAGTGGAAATATGAGGCCAAAAGACACAGAATGAGTATTTTTTTTTAAATTATAGTTGGGTGTCTAAGCTCCCAAGCTGCCTTTAAAAACCTGAAGCCAGAAAGCTGCAGAGAGATGAGACAAGTAAAAGGTTTGTAACAAGGAGAGGCTGGGCAGCCTGCTCAGATCTGAGCTTCCCTGAAGTCTGCTGTTCAAATTCAGTTCCAATGTTTTGTTTTGGTCCATTTAAGGGTTTTTTTTGCATTGAGTTGCCCTTACAGTCAATATATTGCAAATTGCACGTGTTTTGCAGCTCTGTACATACCAGTCCTGTGTATGTTGTTGTGTTGCTGTGGGTGTTGCTATGATGCAACAACAATTTTAAAATTATTTTTTTCTTGAGACATCCACTCAGTGAAATACAACCCAAATTGAAATTACTCTGAAATATGGCAATGCAGGCAGTATCCAGAGGGATAAATAATAGCTGTTCCCTAGGAACTGGATAACCCCGGCTCTGCTGGAAGAGCAAACATCCTAAACTGGGAATTAATGAGAGGGTATGGATCCAGAGCAGCACATGTGACAACAATCAGGAGTAACAGGGCTCACAGGAGCACTGCAAATGGAATAGGAAAAGGGCAGTGGGCAGAAGAAAGTGCTGGAAGAACACCCAGCTGCAGTGCCAAAGCCATGGAAGCACAGCAGACACAAGCAGGGTCGTGTGGGGAGGAGAAACAGGAAAATCCATGGCATAGCCTGTGGATACACAGTGTGCTGAGAAAGCACTTTAAACATACTTTCCATGCAAGGAGTACTTATTGCAAATATTCTGCATGCTTGCAGATGTGGAGGAACAGGGCTGGAGAGCTGCCAGCACCTCTGACCATGGTGTGACCGTGGTGACCAGAGAGCTTTGGAGACCCTGGCTGTGGCTGCAGTCCTGCTGCCTGTGCCCTTCCTCAGCACCTCCTTTTAAAAGCCCAGTCTGTAATGATCCCCCATCCTCTTTCCTTCAAGCAGTGTAAATTCTGGCTGTATGGCTGAGAAGTAATGTTACTGCACATTTTTATATAGCATTTTACATGTTCCAGAAGACATTTATTCAGCTTGAAAGGGCTGCACTGAAGTGGGTGGGTGATTATAATTCTTTGAAAAATGCTGGAAAACTGAGGAGAATTGACCCCAGAGAGTATCCAAGCCAGAATGAGGACTCAGGGCTGCAGGTAACATCCTTTGTTCACCCAGGAAAATCAGCTCTTGGATTGGGCAGAGACATGGAAGGAGAGGATAGCAGAAGGGCTGAAATATTTTTCTAGATACAGCAATTTAAGGATAATTCTTCAGAGCTCTGGTTTCTTTTTTCCTCTCATTATGACTCACACAAAGTAAATTACATGGTGAATTCTGCTACTATGCAGTTGTGGGACTGTTTAGTGTGTCTGTTTAAAGAAAATAAATCATAAATGTGTTTTGAACCTGGAAAACCCTGCAAGCTATTGAGTTCACAAAGCTACCCCTTTATGTAAGTGAGGTCTGCCCACAACTTGATGAATGTATTGCCAGATTGAAAAGGAAAAAAGTCTTTAGTGTGGCAAAAGCTATGAAGGTTCATATGATTTGAATTAAATTCAGATAATAACAATTCTTGGCACGGTGGCGTTTGGAAAGAGAGTTTGAAACTCTCCTCAGAGACATTTCTTAGTTTAACTTTAAGAGCTATGACTGAGTCCTTTCAGAGGAAGAAAAAGAGTTTAAATCCTTTTCTAAAGCCTCTTGCCCCTTTCAAAGTCCATTTCCTTTTAAAATTGTATTTAGAGATGATAGGAGAGGTGAGAGCCAGCAAGATACACATCTGCACAGAAATGCTCATCTCTCTGTGTATCACACTCTATAAATACACACATTATAAATAAAGATCTGGTTCTCAGTGTGTCTGTGGACAAGGCACTTCATGTTCACAGAATCACAGAATATTCTGAGCTGGAAGGGACCCTCCAGGATCCCCTCTGGAGTGAATGATCCATAAATTGTCTTATGTACACAGCCACTTGATGAGGCAAGCTCCTGAGCACAGGTAAAGGCACTGTACTGCTGAAATTGGGCATTTGCTCCTCCCCAGGTAATACAAAATCTTTAGAAATCCATAGCAGACACTAAAATCTGATTTGGAACAGCATCACTTCTCAGTCAGTTCACATGAACACATTTCGTTGCAGTGGTAGCAACACAAATATTTTTCCATAATTAAGGCCTGGCAGCTGAGAAAAGCACAGTGGGAAGGAAGAGCCAAACCAATGTGATGCTGTAAACACACTCCCACCACTGCAGCATAACTTAGAACAGCCCCCAGAAACTGTCATTTATGTTGGCAACCACAGCTTCAGCAAGACCAGAGATCAGAGACGTTGCCATGAGCTTGAGCCCCTCCCACCACTGATATTCCCACCTTTCTCCAAGTTCAAAGTTGGGATTTCCAGGTAAGGGAAACCTTCCTGCCTCCTGTTTGACAGCCCCAAAGCTGTTTTGTGGTAGAGGCAAGCAATTAGAATGCACCACTGGCACCAAAGTGCTCTCAGATCACAATGCCCATTGTAGTTACAAAGGGTTTAATAACAGGGAGGAAAACAAATAACTCACAATGGAGGACATTGTTTGCCCACAATCCCATGGTTTTCCTGGTTTACATGCATGGAAATGCATAGTTTCCCTTGCTAGGCTGCACCAGGCATTGCCAAAAATAATTTGCAAGGAAGTAAATTCAAACAAGCCATGAATAAGAGAATAATTCCTTTCAAAACAAAGGCAATTGTGTTGCAATTTATAAATTTGTGGGGGGGGATATTTCTTATGCCAGTGTTAAACAAACAACTTCCCCTGCTGGTGTTTTAAATTGCTCAGTTAAAAACCCAGAGCCATCCCCTCAAGTCTGTGCATGTTTTTCCTCCATAACCCTTCCCCAAATGGTGCAGATGTGTTTCAGATGTGTCCTTGCCTCCTCTGCAGTGCAAGTGCCATGGATGAGGACGTGTATGAGTGCCCTATCATCAACTCATTAAAGATTGCCTTCCAGGTTCCTGAAATGTGCCTAAAACCCCTGTTCTGCCCCAAATACCTGGGTGCAGCACCACTCAGCAGTGTGTTTCCTTTCCAGGAGATGTTTTCTGGTGTGTTACCAAACATTTTGTGACATTACTGACCAGATTACCTGCTGGAAAGAAACCAGTTCCATATTGGGCTCGTCTGGAGGCAGAATATTCTCTTTATCCAGTGAGTTTGCTTCTCATATTGTTTCCTAAAATACCATTTTATTGGTGATCCATCTTTCACTGTTCAGCCAGAGCTTGGGGGAAGGAAAGGAGAAATAAGGGACAGGTGCCAACGTGATGGAGGTAATAAGGGACATGTGGAAGCAAAATGTGTTTGAGTGGTGCTGAAACCAAACTCAGTGTGGAGTTACCACGCTTCAGCCCCTATGTGAAATCACAAGAATCCTTTTTTGTTGATGTATCTGCTTCAGAATGCCAATTTCACAGAAAAAAATGCCACTATTTTAAGTGACTTAAAAATTGTTTTAAAGACAGACATAAAAACTTGTTTTAAAATTAGAGACTTCATCTGATTCGTCCTCCAGGTGCATTCAGGCTTTAGTGAGAATGGCCAGAAACCAACACGAGGGAAGTGGCAACAGGGCATACTGATGGTTTCCCAAAATACCTGGAGGTGCCTTATTTCTCCTAAAAATAAACCCTTTGTCCCAGGTATTGCACACTGTGGTCTGATTCAATTACAAGTTCTTTACAAGGCAGATTCTTTGTGCTTTATCTATTTCTGTGCAGAGCCTGTGACAAAAGTGGTGTGTGAGCAGCCCTGCTGCCAGCCTGACAAGCTCACTCCCACCCCTAATATTGCCTTTTTCCTCTTATTTTCTTCTGACTCTAATTAAATGCTCTCTTTGTGTAAATAAGCTTATATTTATAGCCTTATTAGAGCCAGGAGATTAACTTTATTCCCACTAAGATTTAAATGTGTGATGCTCAACAGGAATAGATTCAAGCACCTGCTTCAGCCTGTTCTGCTGAAGTGCACCTTCCAAAGGTGAAAGGACACAAGGGAGAAAAGACACTTTTTCTTTTTTTTGCCTCAATGGTCATTCTTTTGTTATTGTCCAGAAAATATTTTTTCTTGGGAAATATCTCAGACACACATTACCAGACCCTGACTGAGTCTGTTCTATTGTTCCAGAAGGACTCAAAATAGATATATAAATGCATTCTAGATAATGGCATTCAAGATGAAGAGAAAGTAGCTTAAGGAGTGCTAATATAAAAAAAAAAAGTCACAAAAACAAAATCAAAACAAAATAAAACAAAAAACCACCAAAAAAAACCAACCCAGCAAAAAACCCCCAAAAACCCACAAAAAAACCCCACAAAAAAGCAAACAAAAAAACCCCCAACCTGCAAACACTACAACTAATTTAAAAAAAAAGTATTTCACTAGCCTGAAATTTATCCTAATCTGTGAATGAGGTTCTACATTTTCCATCCTCTTTGCTGAGAAAGCTGTGCAAGGTGTCTGCAGTCTGCAGTGAGAAACTCTTACAGCTTTTCTAATGGGAAGAAAAGTTTTGGTTTTGTAACCTAGGACAGCATGACAAGAGATCAGACTAAGCAAAAGATAAAAAGGGGCTATAAGTGTATTTGTTCAGGACAGAATCACAGAATATTCTGAGTTGGACAGATGATGCTTCCAATTGAAATCATTTTTCCTGCTTGCATTATCCTACCATGACCCTTGATTCCAACAATAATATCCATAATTTTGCACTGAAAAGTTAATTTTACAGAGGTAAAATGGCAAATATATCACCTATTATTATGTTCTTTCTTTTGTGTATTTTTACATTTCCTATAAAGGAACAGAACATTTCTCTGTGTATGAAACAGATCACAAAGCTGTGTTTAAAGATTTTTCCAACTATTTGTGAAATTCATTACTTAAAATATTACAATAGGCTGATACTGATAAACAGTATTACTTGTTTAGTTTTCTCTCCAATGAGGATTTGCCATTTTGGAACATCCTATTTTTAGTCAAACAGCTATTGAAAACTTACATAACTCATCCAATAAGCTCTTGTTTGTCCAACAAATGTGACTTGTTACAGAGCATTTCTGTAACTTTATGTTACTATCTAGGAGATGAAATGACAAAAAAAAGGAGTTCATTTGGGTATCTAAAAAGATATAAAACATGCTGAGAAACAGGCTATGTTTTCTATGGTCAGGTTCTCCTCTATCACAACATCTTTCAAGAAAACCTTATAAAAGTAAATTCAGAATATTTTAATTTATACAAACCCCAAATCACCATTTTGGTAAGTGTGTTACTGATACTACAGATTACATTAGGAGAGATTTGGTAGTTATTTCCTATTCAAATATATTATTTCCTATTCAAAATCTGGATATTTTGCCTGGAACGAGATTTTTTTCCCCCCTTCCTGTTTATAATTACACATACAGAAAGTTCCCTTGTTTCAATAACAAGAGCAATTTCCAGTAGTCCTGATGGTGCATATGTGTGCATAATGATGGGAAAAAAAGCAAATTAGGGCAGAGTTTAAAGGTTTTATTGTCTTTGATATGCACATGCTGCTCCTACTGAGGTGGCTACCAGGGGGCTTTGCAGGAAAATCTGCAGCAGAACAGACCCTGCAGCTGTGAACCTGAGCTGTAGATTGGTCTCATTTATCATCCAGAGAAAGGAAAATGAGACCTAATTGAATATCTCATGGCAAAAATACTAGTAAAGTTTTTACAGTGTATATGTAAGCAATCATTAGCTGTTCCCACCTGCCACTGCTCTCACTGAGCATATTTAAATTTCTTCAGGAGCTCTTTCCAGCTCAGGGTGGGCGCTAGAGGATGAGTCTGCCCTGGTTTGGAGAGCAGATCATCAGCACCACCCTGGGGCTCCAAGGACAGAGCTGCCTCCCCAAGAGATTGCTGCTGCCCCTGAGCCTGTTCCGGGGAATTTTGGTGACTGCATCTGTCACAAACAAAGAAAAATTGAAATCAGTGATTCCCCTAATAAGTTCAAAAGCAATAGACGTTTTTTTTAATCTGAGCCCTGGCTCCTGGTGACACAGAGGGGTGAAGGGCATGGCATGTACCAAGGCTGTTATTGTGATGAAGCAAGAAATGCAGCAAATGTTTTCTCTACTCCCTCTGTCATCTCTATTAAGATGAATTCTTTTAAGAGCTTTAGTGAGGTAGGTACTACCAGAGCAGCCTTAGGACTTAAAAACAACTTCACAGAATTCACAGAATTCACAGAATTACCAGGTTGGAAGAGACCTTCAAGATCATCAAGTCCAACCCAGCCCCAACACCTCAACCAAACCCTGGCATCCAGTGCCACATCCAGGCTTTGTTTAAACCCATCCAGGGGTGGTGACTCCATCATCTCCCTGGTTAGACCATTCCACTTGATCACTCTTTCCATGAAAAACTTTTTCCTAATATCCAACCTATATTTCCCTTAACTAACTAGAGAAGAAATGTCCTAGACGACTGATTTGATTGTCCTAGGATGTACTTTAATAAATCAAGCTCTATAAAGCAAACAGCTGTGTGTGCTGGGAAGGCTTGCAGAGCTGGGCAGTAGGAGGGCAGGCAGATCCCAGCTGAAGGCATCTGCCAGGTGGGCAATGACCAACTCACCCAGCAGGAAGAGCCCAGCAGACTCATTGTCTTTTGCACCTCCATCAAATGGATGTGAAGGGGGTCAGGGGGGTCAGGGGAAATCCAGCCCATCCATCCCAGCCACCACCTCCAGCATCTGCAAGAGCCCCTCACAACTGACGCCTGTGTTCCACTGTGATACTGTCCCCACTGTCCCCACTGATGGACCCTTTCCCTGTTTGTTGGCAAAATGGGCAGGGAAATCTCCAAACAATGTGAAAACATGGGCTCTGCCTCTCATACAGAATTTTAAGAGTACATTTTTTGCTACGAAAGAATTCGTTCTACAAACCTCTCCACCCACACCCAGAGCAAATGCAGGACCTGCACAAGAGCTCCCATCTTGTGTCTGCAGTCAGAAACTGTTCTCTTCTGCATAAACCACCAGCAAGTGTTAACTGCAGAGCCTTAATGAAGCACAGATATTTGATTGAGGGGCAGGGAGCAGCCCCAGCACAGCTCTAACAGTCCCAGTGCTTCTTTGGGGTTTTCCCATTTGCTTTTATCCTCTTCTCTTGCCTTCCTCCCAGCAGCAAAAAGATGCTCTGCTGCCTCCTGAGAGGGTGAGTGTGTGAATCCCTGCTCTGTGCACAGTCCCTGGTGTTGACAGCTCCTCCCCTCTGCACGATTCCTGCTGGCAGCAGCCTCTGGCTGGGGCTTGTGCATGGTTGTAGAATTGGGCAGGCAGAGAGAAAACTGCTTTTCTTCACTGCCTGTAAGTGGTGGTGCCATGCTTCAGCCTCTAAGTGAAATCACAAGAAACCTTTTTGGTGATGTATCTGTTTCAGAATGCCAATCTCATGAAAAAAAGTCATTTTAAGTCATTTTATGTCTGTTTTAAAGACAGACATAAAAACTTGTTTTAAAATTAGAGACTTCATAATATTTTTTTATAAACAAGCACATATTTAGAAATGATAAAGTGAAAATTAGGGAATAACATTCTTTTCGCAGCACTAAGAATAGGCAGGTTTGGGAAAATTATGCTCTGTATTGCATTTAGCTTAACTCTGAATAATAATCAAGGCAAGGTTATGGATAGCTGCCTTGTTTTCTCTAACCCAGACATATCTCACTTCAAGCTCTGAAGAATGTTAAAAACACATTAAGTAAAAAATTACTAAAAGGGCTAATTAAGTTTTATCAAAGAACACATCTGCAAATATACATGCACTGGCAGCTCCTCCATCAGGAGCTGGTCTTATTACAAGAAGCAGAAACCAGTCCTTGTGGGGAAAATCAGGCAGTTACTTCAAGAAGGAAATATTTGTACATTATTAAAGGACTGATTTTTCAAGAACCTGATGTTAATTTAATGAAGATGGAAATCATGCCCATATTCACCCATCTGTTTGATGAAGGCTTTGCTGAATATTTCAGGATGGAGAAATTGGCTTCTTTCAACACCATTAGAGAGACTTAGTCAAAAGCAGGTGCTACAGAAAATTATTTTAGTGGATTACTATCCCCCATTTTCCACTTAGATTAAAATAATTTAGCATGAAAGAAATGCATCTTGCAGTTCACCCTGTGAAATGGCTGTGCCACAGAAAGGGTTCATTTGTCCATTGGGCTGGAGGTTGAAATCCAGGTTCCTCTTTTCTCCCCTCTGACAAACCAGTTCTGTCTGTACCAACAAACCCCTGGGCTCAGTGGATCCTGCAGACAGGGTTTGGTCTGGGAGGGGCTGTGCCACGAGGTAATAAAAGATTATGAGTTCTCTGTCCTCATCATTATTATTGCTGTCATAATCTGCACCTTTTCCATGGGATTCCGTGGGATGGGATCAGCCACGTGCAGTGTACCCCGTGCTGTTCACACTGTGTGTGTCCCCTGCAGCCAGCCCAGGGTCCTCTCCTCACCCTTCCCACCTGCGAGGATCAGCTCCTGCTCCTTCCTACATCCCTCCAAACCATCCAGGATTCCAAACCATCCAGGATTGCCAGGATTTGCAAAGCCTCTCAAGGCGTGTTTGAAAGGGGAATTATCTGCATTTAGCTAGCTGGAAAATACCAGGCACTGGAATGCCTCCAAGAATCCTTTTTTACGAAGTAAAATATTTGGAAAGTACATTTGCAATCAATTTAAAAGAAAGGCACATTTTATATTAAAACCCTCATACCCTGGTTAAAACACCACTTTGACTATTATTTTCTAAAATGGAGTGTTACAAGATCCAAGCACAATATACTGTGGCTCGCAGAGCAGAGTTAATAAACAGGATAAAGTTTCACCAATGCAAGCTGAGATTCTGCTTTTCTTTGATTATTTCCCTTTTTATCCTGACCCGTGCTGCTATGAAGTAAAAAGGGTATGAATCACAGTAAATTTTGGAGATGAAAGTTGGGGTCATAGTTATGGAAAACAGAAGACCAGTTTTTCCCAAAGCAGGTCTAGAATCCTGAAGAAAAAGGGAGATGGTTTCCAAAGCTGCTTATCAGAGTAGTACTGGAGAGCCACTGGGCTCGTAGCCTTTCAGAAATTTCTGATATTTTAGGAGCTTAATGCCCATCAAAACCTCACCAATCATTTCGAAAGACACATCCCATACTGGAAAAACAGACTGGAAAACTCCTCCCCTAAATCACATAATTACTTCTGAAATGTGCCACTCTTCAGACTGCTTGGCCTAGATTAATTCAGAGGCAGCTTTCAGTGAGTATGCACTGACTAATGGCAATGCCTGCCTCATGTATCTCTTGCAATGGTGTTTCTTGTGCAGTTTCAAACAAAGCCATAACTTTCCCCTCGTGACATAAGGCAGAAACTGTTACTGCTGCAGTTATAAATCCACGAAAGTCTTTAAATATTTTTAAAAGCGAGTAAAATAAATCTGATTGTTTATTTTAACCTCTCTTGTTTTACATGTGCTGTGTTGGTTCTATCTGAAATCCAGGAGAAGAAAATAAACCATGCCAGGCTATGGCTGTGCTAAGCCTCGTGTTTTATGGCTTTCTAAAGTAAAGTGTGCTCCATTAAAGGTGCCAAGTGAAGGGAAGATGTAGCATTGTTATTGCAGTGGGTATTCTGATTCTGATTCTTTGAAAAGGCAAAGAGTGGATGAAAAAAACAAGAGCTCCTTACATTACATCCCCCTGACATCTTGCCCTTCAGAGGATGAGCTCCCCCAGCACGGGTACACCCTGATCCAGAGGGTGCCTGCACAGCCCTCCTTAACTGCAGCACTGGGTTTGCAGAGAGCAGAATAAAAAATAACAAATCCAGCTGAAAATGCAGCAGGCATTTAGGCCAAGGCACGTGGGATTGCAAAGAGAACGCAGGGACAGACACCCAAACTCCTGCAAAACGTGTTTGTGGGGTCTTTTTATGACCACAAGCAGTTCTAGTGGGCATGGAGTTTTGTGTCTGAGCACAGCCAGGAGCACAGCACCATCCTGTTACTAGCTGAGTCATGACTCAAAAAACTTGCCTGTGGATGGCAAGAGAACCCTGGGTTTGGAGTCAGGGCTGCACAGCCAGCCCCCAGCTGCCCCTGCCTGTGCTGAGAGCATTCCAGCTGCTTGCTGCCTGCACTTCTGCAGCTCCTGAGGTGCTGGCAAGACTGCCAGCAGGACTGGAGATTAGCTCCAGTGTCTGCAGCCACAGACCAGACATATTTCACATTTCTTGGGCTCAAGTCTTCCAGATTTAGTGGTGACTGAGGCATGTCTAGGTGAGGGGCACACCCAGCATCCCAGGGAATCTCCTTTCTGGGTTGTTCCAAACCTGTGGCTGGGACAGACACGACCTGTTAGAGCCCAGTATTCCTCAAGAACGGGAAAACAAAAACCACTGTTGTTTGCTCCCACTTGCACCAAAGCTTTGCAGTCAATGTGTTTTTAAAAAGAGTCTTCCAAAGTGAAATAATAGAAGGTATGAAAAGCACAATTTGTCTTGGCAGCACCTGGTACCACCTTGCAGTGCCACAAAGCCTGCAGGGGCCTGGTCCAGCGTGTTTGATCCCTCATGTTAATCCCTGCTTTGGTCTTTTATTGGCTCCACCAGAGCATTCACACTGAAATCCAGGCAGAGAGGTGTGAAACCATGGGTGACATGTGAGAGGAAAGATAAACACTTCTGGTCTGCTTGTTCCTCTCTCAGTGCCTCCAAAAACTTTCTTCCTTGGAAAGCTGAGCCCGTTCTTGGCCAAGCCAGCAGGAGAGTAAGGATTGTCCTTTCCTGAAACAAGTGCAACCACTCTTGGAAAGACTTGGAAAAGCAGTAGCTATTTGTCCTACCTTTTCCAGTATATCTTGCTCAATTCCTTCTGAAAATATCCAGTGTGAGTCCTTTTATCATGAGAATCACTGCTGAGGGGTGTGGTCCTGTTCAGACATAAGGAGTAGGAGTAACTCGGGTAGAGATTAGGAAGAAAAGTGAGGTTACCATAGAGCTAAAGAATCAAACCTGGCCATGGATTTGCTACAGAGACAAATGAGGGTTTGGGGAATAAGAAAGCTTGGCAGAAAGACTTCACAGGTGGAAGACACACAGAGTGGACAGAAGTCCATTATTGGGAGGTATGTGGAGCTGTGAGCACTGAGACATCTCTAAAGAGCAGATTGCTTTTTGTCCAGAGAGTGAACCTCTTCTTTCTCTGTCACAATTCTCTGAAAAAGAGCTTTTCCCGTCACAATTCTCTGAAAGAGAGCTTTCCCTTGGCAGACTGGGGGGAAGATGAATTCATTTAGCTGCTGGTTTCGGATAGAGCGCCAGCTTAGATTCCTGCAATCAAAAGACTCCAAAAGTTTAATTTGTACAGTAGGGGGGAGCTAAATCCACCTGAGGCAAAGACCCAGATGGAAATGCCTCTAGAATTCCCCCAGCCACTGCTTCCAGCAGCATCACGGTGGTGCTGGGCCATGGCCTGGGCAGCACTTATTCCAGCAGGCACTGAATCCCCTCCCAGAGCAGTCAGCCCTCCAGGCAGGGGCAGGCAGACCCCAGCCAGCCACAGGAACCCCAAATACCAGCAGTTCACAGCCCCACCAGCCCAAGGCAAGCAGGAATCAGCCTTTGGTGTGTGTAACATGATCCAGACCCCACCTTGTCTAGGACAAGGAACAAGCAGAGGCAGAGCCCCAAAGAGCCAAGATAACTTCAAGCCTGGAGAGATGAAAGTGCCTGCCAGGAACCCAGCAAATCATCCCAAAACATCCACCATGCTCCCCAGCCTTAGATTCCCATAATGAGAATAATGCAGCAATGCATATTCAAACAGCCTGCAGATGAGACTGAGATAAAATTTACATGAACTCTGCTCTGTTGGTGTTACCAGGTAAAGGTTTGAGAAGACATGTGATAAAATCTTCAGTTGTGGAGAACCTGAGAGTAAACTCAAATAACTTCAGCACTGGCAGATGCAGTAGAAGGTATCAGGAATTTTATAGAAGTGTTTAAGATCACCTTGATTGTTAAAACCTATGGGGCTTCACTAAGGCTCAGCCAGGGCAGTTTTGCTACTAAAACAAGCTCCAGGCAAGGGGAATTGGAGAAATGAAAATCTGAGCTCATCTGGTCTTAAACACTCTGTCTTTTTTGGCATCTCACTCACCACATTTCTTGCACCTGATGTGAAACTCCAGAAGCCACTGTAGATAGATGAGATATGCAATTGAAAATAGCATATATGCCTATTGTAGGTGTGTGTATATTCCCATATTTCTGCCTCTCGAGCTCCTCATCAATGAGAAAATTGTTAAGGATACCTTCTTTCTCCCTGTCTGGCTTTAACAATGTTTTCCTTGGATAACATGCAGGAAAATACATTTTGCCTTGAAAATGGCAGAGCTTCCAGCCCTGCAGAATATTACTGAGCACTGAGGAGACAGAGAACTTGTGGAGGGATTAAGTCAAGAGCAAAAAGCCACTGCATAAAGCTGGACACAAAGCCCAGGCTGTGTGCAGGGACTCTGCCAGCCCAGGCTGACACTCAGCAGGGAGCACTGAGCCCAGGCTGAGTCTGAGCTCGTTCAGGGTTCACTGAAAATGTCTCACACAGCCACACAAACAGCCCAGTACAGGCAGAACCTCAGATTCTGTTTTAAAAGTCTGCCAATCTCCAAGAAAAGCAATTTTTTTCTCTCTGCCAGCTCTGTCTCAAAGATGGAGCTAACAATTATCAAGGTCTGAAATAATTGTATTCCCCTTAAACATAGAATTAGTGCATAGATGGAGATTCAAGCACACAAACAGCACAGCAGTTAAAAACAGCAGCTATGAAACACCCATGGAATTTACATCATCAGCTAATAATGCCAGGTTTGTAACATGTTGCCTCTTTATAAAACCAGAACATCCAGCAGTGTCTTGAAGTTTTAAGCTTTTGGATATGTTTCATCTTCCTTTTACAAATGCCCCCAGTGAGCAGAAATGTATGACTGTTTACTTTTTAATATTTTTTTGGCTTTTTTTTTTGTTTTTTTTTTCCCAAACTGTCAAAACAATTACCTCATTGGAAGCCAAGCCTTGGCACAGAGGCAGTGGAATGAAGAGTGATTCTCTTTTGTGGACAACAACGTGAGCCTTTCAAGCTGGCTACCCTTGGAGAACAGCTTGCTGCAGGATAATGTGAGAGATAACTGATAGCACTGACTCCTTTTCATGTTACAAAACAGGTCGATGCTTGTGAAGGGATCAACCTGTTATTTTGAATTAGACACAACAGAAGGAAGACACTGACTTCTGGGAATAACAGCAAAGCGGGAAAACACATTTCTGCAAGGTTTTGATTTCCTCCCACTGGTGTCCTTGAAATGGAGGAGAGAGAATTATAACACCCAGGACAAAACAGATGACTTTATGAGAGGCACATGTCAGCTTGGAGTGTGTGAGTCCAAGTTCATTTCAGTCTGAAAAAGGCAGCAGTCTGGTTTGATGAAGAGTGTCCTTGAGCCTGCTCCCCCTTTTTTGCCACTCCTGTGGGATTTTTTCCTCCCAGACTTGCAAAAGTGTTGTGGATTACCCCTCTGCCTAATTTCAGATGGCTGCAACCTTCCTCTAGCTCTACTCACAGGAGGAAGCAGAGCTTTGCCATACCTGACTGCTCCCAGACTCTCAGGCTGGTAAAATGTCAAGGTTGCACAAGGATAACACAGAGGGCCTGGAGCTGCAGGCTGGAGCCCAGCACCTGTCCCAGGTCCTTGCAGGGGTGTGTGAGCCAAGCACGAGCATGGCACGAGCCCAGAGCAGCCTCCCAGCTCGCTGCAGCCTTGCCCAAACTAGGATGCAGGCAGATGTGTGGCTCAGCTGGGAGACAGCAAACTCTGCTGCCACTTCTTGCTTTAATTGATTCATCTCTGACAGCTGCTCAAGCTTCTCCTGGATTCTGCTCTGCTCTGCAGTGTAGAGTCACACCCAGTTGAAGTTAACCTGTTTCCCACTGGGATGGGAGGGAGAGGTGTCCATAAAACCAGCACAAGCCTCTGCCTGGCCATCTCTAGCAGCACAGCTGCAAACAGGGCAAGCACTTGCCTCCCCTCTTTTTCCCTGCCAGGATTAAGCTGCCCCCCTCTTTTTCCCTGCCAGGATTAAGCTGCTCCCCTCTTTTTCCCTGTCAGGATTAAGCTGCCCCATCTTCCCTCCTGCTGGGAAGGTGGAGCAGGGGCAGAGGCAGGAGCTGGTCCCAGCAATGCCTTTACCAGCCATTAACAAGCACCAGGGCAGCTAAAGGGACATGAGCTTACAGCACAGGACCCACAGCTCTGCCCAAACACTTTGTCTAAGCTTGGCTTACACTTAGCTGTCACTAAATACCTGCGTGGAGCTACATCAAATGGAAAACATCTCTTAAAAGTATTTTTTTTAAGTGGGCTTTAGTACTTGGCTTGAGGGAAGTGTCTCTCGAGGGTGTTTACACAAGGCCAGATCCTGTCACAGAGCCATTCACCTCCTGGTGCAGAAGTCACCAAGGTTATGCCTTGAGGAAGTGCAGTGGCAAAGAGGAAAGCTTGAGAACTGTGACTCATCAACATCAAAGTGCCTCTTTCAAGAAGAGCTTGAAGACCATAATTAATGGACTGGAAATTATTTTGAAACAACACTAGATGAAGCAGAGTGGTTTTAGCTGCATTTTACGTGATGGCATGGTGGGTAACTCGAGTGTGCCCACAAAGGTCAGCAAAAACATTTCCACTGACCTGCAAGAGGCAGAGTCAGATGGCAAAGAGACCAAAGGTGCACCAAAGAGGTGCAAAGTGGAAAAAAATCTCATGCACATGTTTTTTAACTTCCCAGCCACAGCGGTTCATAATCCATGCTCAGCATAGGTGTTCAATCTTTAGAAATGCCAGGCCCTGAGGAGCTGAGCTGAGCCCTAACAGGACCGGCTGAGGTGTTCCTAAGCTGAAAATGTTGGTTTTAATCATTTAAATACATGCAGAAACAGCCTGCAGAGTGAATATCTGCTCCTCTGTACACAGGGGATTTGGGCAAAATGTGGAAAGAGATCATGTAACAGGAAGGTGAGTTGTTGTTTTCTCCAGTGGTTAAATGGCCTCAATTCTGCCCATCCTTAGTAAATCAAAATTTTATTTTCTTTTTTGTTTTCTCCCCCCCTTTTTTTTTTCCTTTCTTCTTGGCAAGTTTCCAGAAAAAATGACACTAATATTTCTGGTTTAGTATCTTATTTACAGAATGAAATTATGTGGATTTTGCCCTAGAAAACTTCGCTCCTAGTACTATTTACCAATGAACTTTGTGATTGAAGTGCCTTCAGAAATGAGAAGATGCCAGGTAAGTTTACCCATCACTGCTAATATTTGTTTTGGATTTCTCATATCCTAAACCCAGTAATTCTGGGATGCTGGGTTAGTACCTATCATAGTGAACACCACCAAAAGCACCTATAAATCCAAGAGCTGAGTTCAGCTCATTAAAAGGTAAATCATTGCTATGCTTTCTGAGGTACTCAGAAAAAAAAAGAAAAAGAAAACAACTTTGGAAGCTGAGTGTCCCCATTAGTGCTGCATCCACTCGTGACCAGGGGCTGCTCTGGCGAGGCTTTCAAAGTCATTTCCAAGTCTGGAAAACTTGGGCAGACTCAGGTTTGAGGCTCCTTATGAATTGCTGTGTCCCATTTTCCCTCCCACTCTCAGCCTCCAGGATTCTGATCACCTCCTTGTCCACAGAACACAAACAAATCTCAGCACAGGTCACTGTGTTCAAACCAGAGCTCAGCAACAGGCAGAAAGAATTTTGCCAACCTTGGCTGAGTTCTAAAATGCTGAGGTTTTTAAAGTCTCACTGCATTTGGATGGGTGCAGTAGCTCTTGAACAAAGACCTGTTCTTATGGTGGATGTTAAGACACTCTTAAAATATAAATACAGACAGAGAAGAGAGACATCTGAATAAGTCTCTTCCAGATATTAAATACTACATTTCTAACTTTTCCCTTCCAAGTCATCCAAAGAGCAACAGTAAAACCATTCAGAATTACTGAAGATAAAATAGAAAACTTCTCTGCTAGCCAAAAATACTATAAATGTATAAAAAATTAACCTTTACCTGCAAAAAAAAAACCTCCAAAAATACATTTCCACAGTTCTCACAGTGCTTTCTTCTAGTTCAAATGCAAAGCATGTGTTTGTAAATAGGATATTTCAGCTTTGTGTGTATTTCACTGTAATTTTTGTGTATTTCAGTTTTGCTATAAGGTAAATCAGCCTGAAGAGCTGACACTGAAACAGCTGCCAGGAAACACAGAGACCGTGATGTCCTGTGACTGGAACAAATGCAAGACACAATAGATAATTCTTAACCTAGAGTACAGAACTTGTCCAATTAGGAGCATCCCTTAAGTCAGGCACTGGCAATTACTCTGAACGTTACAGAGCCTCAGTCTCTCTGGCCAGAAATGTAAATACTGGCCTCTAATTGGAAAGAGAAAATAAAATAGAATTGTTAAAGCTATCTTAATTAACTGCAGCATCTGGCAATGTTATTTACATGGACTGAATTTCACAGCAAAATCTTTCTGTCAGTGATTCCTTGTGCCTTCTTCAGCTACAGAAGTCTCCTTCCCTATCAGGCCACATATCATCAGTTTTCTCTTCCTGTCTCTGTAAACTGTACACTGATATCTTTGACTCTGTAATTAGGGGATTGTATTATCTTGCTTTGATTTTTTTCTTTATGTACAGACACTAATTGGATTCAGAACCCAGCAAAGACTGTCGAGAACCTAGAGTAATTTGGATTTAAAAAATCCATCCATAATTTCTACTCTTCCTTAAATCTTCTTTATGATCCAAATTTCCTTTGTATTTTAAACAGCAAATTACTATAAATTAGGGCAATTGCTGTTTTATACTAAACTTAACCTGTCAGTAAAGTTAAACCTTCCTAAGATATTTCCTGAAGATGAGTTAAAGCCCTCTCAATAAACACCCAGGCTCTCAGACCCTCATCTGGATGGTCAGGAGAGCTGGTTAGTTTTCAAATGGGAAATCATGATGTGAAGGAAATTGGGTTGGTGGTTCAGTAGGAGGCACTCTGAAGCAGCAGTGATGTGGTGCCCTGGAAATGTGTTGCTGTTGGAAAGCCTGACTGCTGGCTGGGGTGGAAAACCTCATGACCACTTCTGGTGATTAATGGAAATGGAATGGAAAAATTAAAGATCTTATTCCGCTTTTGACAAGAGCAGGGCTGTTAAGCTGAGTCTTGTGGCCAAATTCCAGGTAGCTGCATTCAGCCTACCTAAATACTCCTAAAAGTTATATTTGAATATACTGTATTATTCTTAACTTCCTACCCTCCTCTGGCATTTCTGCATGCAGCAGAACAACAGCTCCATTGTGGCCCTGAGCAGCACTGTGACTGCATGGGGTGAGGAGTTTTTGGTGTGCTTCAAGTGCTCTGAGATTCTTGAGGGTTAAGGGCTGAATACACACAGGGTATTTTATTCTAAATTTTAACTGACACGGCGAAGCTTGGCCACACTTAGCTCAAATTAAACACACAGTACTATTTGCACATAGTTTTCTACACTTTTCTGAATGTAGCAGGGGAAAAAATATCTTCCAGCTAGCCTACTTTTATGAATTTCATCCTTAACGAACGAATAGAGGTGGTTTAAAAAAAAAAATTAGTCCTGTGAATTAATCTGTTAAAAATGTAGCAGTAATATCCTACTTAAGCATGTATTTCTGAGCTCTACATGTCTGCTTTTAGGTTTTGCATCTCTAAGATGAAGAATGGTGGTTTTGGACATGGGTTTTCAGTCTCTCAGTCACTGAAGGCAGTGCTTGCTTTGTGTGAATTCCACCAAGCACAAGCAGAGTACCTTGAGCAATCACCCCAAGAGATGAGCTGACAGTTAGAGATGCCCAGGAGTCATTATAAGCTGCTGGTCTTTAAATTAAATTTAAACCAGAGAAATCTGTATTTTGACATTTGAATTCTAAATTTTGCCATCCCTCACCTATTCCATGTTACAATCTGATGTGAGGGAAACATGATGTACACAGAGTTCTTGTTTCCCAGGCTGTTTCCAGCGCTCAGAGAAGCCTTGGAACCAGAGTTGTATTTCTGTGATAACTTCATTTCAAACACAGCAGTGTTTGGAAAGGTTTAAAAATAGGACTAAATGTATTTGTTAATAGCTGGGAACTCACAATTGGTTGGACTGGCCCTTGTACAGATTTGACTCTCCTTTTGTCCCACAAATTTTTGTCCTACCTCACCTTCTGGGAATCCACCTCTGCCTGCACATCCCACCTATCCATGTTCTCCACCTCTGCCTGAGCTCCCCACACCTTTTGGGTCTCACACAGGTGCCCATCTCCATCTGGGTCTCCCACACCTTTTTGCCCCCAGCCTCCCACACCTCCTGGGCTCCCCACCTCTCCAGGGGCTCCCTGCTAAATCCTTTCGTCAGAGACTGGAGTGCCTCTGTAGCTGCAGCTCAGATGGTTCCTATCAGCTCCTGAGAGCCTCCTGAAATCCCTAATGACACTACACTGCAGAAAATTAGCAGATCTGGCCCAAGGCTAGGCCAAGCTAATTCTCTTTTTGTGTTTTTAAAAAACAATGGGATTTTAACACAGCTACCGCCTCTCCTTTCTATTGGCTCTGCCAAAATCTCCCGTGGAACCCGAGTTGTTCCTTATTCGCAAGGACCACATGGGCATTGTGCCTTTGGAGGAGGTGGGGGAACAAAAGAGAATCAAATGAGGGTGATTAGAGGATAAAAAGAATGTTTGCAGTGAGTCCACAGCTGGCTTGTGATGCTTGTCTCTACCTCCTGCTCTGTGAGGTGCTGTTGGTCAAGTCCCCTATCTGTCCCTGGGTTTTCTGCTGTGTGACACCAGGACCAGACATTGCTTTCACTGCTCGTTTGCCCACAGAGCTGCTGAGAAGGGCCCAGCTGCTCCCAAACAGCAGCAGGTGAGGCACTAGCAAGAAGCCAGGGATGCCAGAACAAGTTTTACCTGACACTCTCCTCTTTCTGACTGAGCACACCCCAGCAGAACAGAGAGATGCACTAAGGAAACTGACCTCAAACCTCTTGGAGATTTTACACCCTGCCCTTCTGTGCTCTACACACCAAACACACGGCCTTGTTGCTTTGTTGTGAATTTTAACTTGTGCTTCACCACTTTGTTAGTGTTTCGTTACATTTCTAATAGTATGTGACACCAAAATTGTATTTACTCTCCCGACCACATATCTTTTCATGACTAAAATATTGAGACGTGCCAAGCATTTTAAAATACTCCATTTTAATGGAATCTAATCGTTTTAGTAAAAACTATTTGTTCATGCCAAGTACTTTACATGTTGTAGTAACCCAGTGCAATTTAAACAGTGGATGTCCAAACTGTAACTGCTATTTTTTCTAGTCAAATACTGGAATTTTTACTTGGATGATGCATTTGATCTCGCTAGCTCCTTATGCTAACCTCAATATTGCCAACCAAAGCAGCCGTAGGGACAGTGAGAGTTTCCTCCAGCTCTCAGCCCAGTGCTATACCAGCCCACACTTTATCTGTCGTGGGTTCCAGCTGCACAGAAATGCTTTCATTTGCTTTAATTGTTTCATTGTGTTCCCATTTAGCATGTATTTTCTTTCTTTTTTATTTATTTTTTTTATTACCCCCACAGCAGCTCGTGGTCCCTGTTTTTCATGAAACTTTTATCAGCAGCCCTGGAAAATGGAAGGATAGAATCACTCTAAAATTTAGTAGTATAATTAATGAATTTTTTCTTGTTCTTTCATGCTTTCTACATCAATGGGGTTTAGAACTGTCCTTAAAATAATGTAAACCACAAAATCATGCAGGTTCAAAAGGAAGGCAGCCCCAAGATTTCTCTGCTATGACATTTTTAGTCAAATTCTTCACATTTTAATTAAACTTGTTCTATCTGATAGAAAGAAATGAAAAGGGCTCTTTCTGTCACAGGAAATTTTTAAAAAGCTAACAAAGGGATTTTCGATGGCAGGCAGCCAGCAAGGAAACCTGATCTCAGCCAGTTTTATTAAAGTAGCTTTACACTTTTGACATTTGCCTTTTCCCAATAAAATTCCTTGAGCACTTGCAAGGATAAGGAAGTCAATATCCACGAGCACAAGGGCAGATGGGCACAAGCCTGGCTCGTTAGTCAAACACCCAAGATTCGAACGAGAGAAAACTTAGCTGCACCAGACAAGCCATAAATTACAGCACAGTTGAGGTCCCCAGGAAAAGACTGAGCCTGGGGTCCAAACTTCTGTGCCCCAGCCTGACAAATCAGGGCTCCCTTCACTGCACGGAAACCTGACCTGCTACATAATATTATGATGGCTCTAATGGCTCAGCCTGCTCAGAGATTGCCTCCTAGGGCTTTATAAATTATTTGGATGTGCTGAAAGCGACAGGCTGCACACAGAAACGGTTCCACCAGAGCTTTGCCACGCAGCAGAGACGGGGAGAGCCGTGGATGCAGCGAGCGCAGCCCAAACCTTCCCCAGCCTCCCCTGAGTTTCCTGGAAATCCCAGTGCGTGCTGCTGCACGCTGTGCTGCTCCCTTTCTGAAAACATGTGTCGTGCAGTGGAACTAATTCTGGAATCCTGCACGGCTTGTGCCTAATTCTGCCCAGCTTAGCGGCAGAGCACTTTGTTTGCAGCGCATAAAGAGACGGCCAAGGGGACCTAACTAAAGAAAGTATTTCAGATGCTCAGAATAGGGTCCCGTGAAACATTTGGGTAAAAATTTGTACAGTTTAACAGGCAATTAAAAAACATTAAGCAGCCTTCGATTTAAGGCTGACTCCTGCTGTTTCAGATAGCAAACAAGTGCTAAGATGTAAAATAATGTCACTCACTGTTCAGAACCTTTTAGAAATCTCACTGGCCTTTTTTTACCTTTGGCCTCTGTGCTGCCCTTCAAAGCAACTGCTGCTTACAGTATTATTCTTCAATAATAAAAGCTGGTTTTACTCATAAGGTTTTTATAATGAAGGGATTATAACTGAGACCCTTTGATACTATTACGTATATAATGATTAAACACTGCTATCATAATAAATAGAGTAATCACATTGCCAGTAGCACTTGGGAGCATAGCAGTAAATTCCGTTGCACTTTCTGGAAATGAAATGTGAAGCCATGAAAACAGAGTATAAATAGACTTAAAGAGAGTTAATTGTTTTTCTTATGAATTTTTCTAATAGTTGCCTGAAGCCCTAACATTACAAAGAAGCTGAGATTGAAAAGATTTTTGTGCCTCAGTAAGAAGTAAGAAGAAAATCTAGGTACAGGGACTATTTAGGGAGAGAAAGACCATGGTACTGTGCTTGTGGCTGTCCATTGAAAGGACAGTTTCTTGAATAAATTATGCCTCTCACTATTTGTGGATGTCCACTGAAATTTTCTGCTTTCACATATGGAGCTTCAAACAGCCAAATGCTCTCTTTTTCCAGTTAACTGCAGCCCTGCTTTCCCTCCATCAGTTTTCACTTAACTCTCTCTGTAAGGATCATCATAATTCAAAAAAAGGTCAGTCCTGGTAGCCCTCATCCATTTTACATCCAGCCCTAGTTCAAAGCACTCCTCTATCTCCTGTCTAATGGGACTTATCTCACAAAAAGCTCTGTCACTGCCCTCCCTGTGAGCAATTCAGTCTAACTGCAAATTGTTACTTCTTGAACCTCGAGATTGGCTCTTTTTCTGCCTTTCTAACATTATTTTCCCAGTTCATTCATCCCTTGGCAGCAGGATCCAATCTTCTTGGAAAACAGGGCTGCACAACACATCAATGGGTTTGAAATAACTCCTGTGTTTTGCACTCAGAAGGGAGCACACCACTAACAGCTTGCATGAGAAACAGAGAGGGAGTGGGTATTTTAGCTGGCCATCCTGTGAGACTGAAGACCAGTAAAATTTGATCAAAACTTGGAAAAATCTTGTGTTCAGATATTTGGAAGGGGTTTTCCCTGTGTAGGCATCTAGAAAAATTCACCTTGAGGCTGGAGGGCAGAGAAGAGAGAAATAACATGAATTTATCTAGCATTTTCATTGATTTTTTTATTTCCCTTTTACCTCTATCTATAAAGAATTAAAGTCTCACTTTAAAAACAACTAAATATTAGTAAATCTGGTGAATATCTGATGTACATTTTTCTTCTGAAAAGAAGGCACTTGCCGTGACAAAGGATCTTCCTTGCAAATGCTGAGAAAATTTAAAAGCTGATTTTAATATGTTTGCAGGATTAACTGAATGATGCACATGGATTTCTTCCCAGAAATATTAGAATACAGGGTGGGCATTTTTTAAAGTTAGGCATGAAATTGGGGGTAAGGACAAAAGAAGATGAATTTGTCATGTGTTGGCCACTTATTGCCACATTGAGAACTGTGTATTTGTAATTGAGGGAGGAACTGAGCTTAATGTTAATAGAATTAATCAAATAATATGTCCTTTAATTGGATTTTTAGCATCTATTACTTATTTTTGTGTGTAGTGTGTGAGTTAACTGTTCAGCCAATAAATGTGTAACATGTTACTCAGTACTGTTCCTTTCTTTCCATGCCTGAATTTGTAACTTTCCACAATAAAAGAATGAAAAGTTGAGGCGTTTGTGTTTACACAAAGCTCAAAAATGCAGAGTTGGGGAAAAAAAACATGGTTTGTTCTTTTCTGAATGTTGATAGCTACATATAGTCAAAAAAAAAAAAAAAGAAATAACTTTTGCAGCAGAATGTAAGAGTCAGGAAAGAAATGATGCAAAATTACATCATTACCAATACCCCTCCAGTCTGCAACCACATTCCTAGTTCAGCTTTTTCTGAAGGTTGTTAGGTTTATTTGCACAAACGAGGGCTCAGACACTGCTGGGCTGGCTGGGTTAGAGCAGAGGAGGTTTCCTGCTCGGTGGAGCTCTTCGGGTGGTTCTTGAATTAAGGCACAGAGCTCTGCCCCCGTTAAAATTAGAACTCTGACAGCCTCAGAGACAGCCATATATCACCAGGGCAGTGCAGCTCTGCAGCAGACAGCCTTTGAACTCCAAGGGGGAAAAAAAACTACATGGAATGAGAGCAGATGGAAATTTGTCAAATGCTCGTAAATCACCACTCCTAATTTCTGAAGCTTTGGTACAGAAGAAACCTATATGAACCCAGATTTGACTCCATCCCAACTCCAGAATGGATCCCCCTTGCCTCTGCTGTCCCTGCCCATGCCCCAGTTAATAGAATTGGTCTCACATGGAATAGTGAGAAGACTTTTTCTGCACAGAGATTGGTATCTGACAGAAGGAGAAGAAAAAGTGTCCCAGGCACAGAACAACCATCTACACCATTAATCAAGGGCATTCAAGGTCCTACTTTAGTTATCCAAACCTATTTTTAAAATATATGAAAGCATTCAGTTTGCAGTCTCACAAATACTGAGCAGGGAGAGGTCAGGTCACTACAAAAAGAACACCAAAAATCTGTAGACAAATGTCCTTGAAACTTCACAGGCAGCCAGAGACACCCCAAAGGTACCTTTGGTACTGCCCTTGCATACTGTGGCTGCTTCCATGAAATAAAAAATAAATAAATGAGGCTGAAAGCAGAGCATGAAAAGCTCTGAATGAATAGTTCTGTAAAGGCAAGAGCTGTCTAGAGCACAGCCTCGTGTTCAGTGCTAGGCACAGGGAATTCCTGCACACCTTCTCTTTTGGGGATGCAACCTGGAGAGGTTCCTGTGAGTTGGGAAGTGAGGAATGTGAGCCACTGGACAGACACTCTCAGAGGAATAAATGCTCCTGGGAAATTCTGAGCTTTCTGAGGCACCAGGGTTTTGTAAGATCCTTTGGTCTGACAGTCAGAGGAACAAGCAAAGGGTGAGGCCATAAAGGGACTGCCAGCACTCACTTGCATTCCCCTTTCCTCCTTCCATCTCTCCCTGCAGGAAGGAAATGTCCTGTCCCCAGTTTCAAACAAACACACTCCGGGTCACACCGGCGCTATTCTGCTCGCACCCCGGATTTATAAAACTCCACTTCCATTCCTGGCTCCCATCTGTAATTCTTCTCACCTCCCTGCCTTAATATTTCAATTATTCACTGTCATTCCAAGGCACTTGGTGTGTTTCTCCTGCACCCCACAGGATCACAAGCCCAGGACACGGTTGGCTAGCATGGCTAGCAGCAAGCGGCTCTCGAGTGTTAACTGCTCTGCCTTCCTCTCCTGTGGTTCTCAGGCTAGCAGGTCGTTAACTGTGGCAAGGGACCACGGTTTGGGGATTAGCCTTTCATGCTTTGAGCTCACACAGTCCACACAGGACTCGTTCTGAGGAGCATTTTGCCTTCGTCCCTCCTATCACTCCTGGGCTCCTATCACAAGTGCTATTTTCGTGTATTTTAACGTGGGGGTTTTAAATTTTGTTCAGGTTTGGTTAAGTTTTGGGATGGGTGGATGGGTAGCACAGACTAAAGGGAAGAACATCTATGTGAATGTTCAGTTAATTCTTTTCATCCTTGTGTTGCCCAAGAACATCTATGTGAATGTGCAGTTAATTCTTTCCATCCTTGTAGTTGCCCTGTGGACACTTCTAAGCTGGATGCCAAAATTCTGGAGATGGATTTTTCCACAATTCTTAGGGGAAATTAGCTTTATTTGCCTGGTTTTAGAGACAGGTATAATCAGGACTCTGGTGAAAAATAATCAGGACCTTGTTTCAGCCATTGTTTAAAGTAACCTTTCTGACCCCAGTTTGGAGCAGAAACTCTGGTGACACGTTGGCTTCTGTCCAGGGAGGAGCCACGTCCCCACTGCCTGCAAGATTTCCCCCAGCTGAGAGGGAGGTGGGGAAAATGTTCCCTTCTCCTGACCAGCTGGAGAGAAGGAGAATAAAAGGGAGACTGAGGATTCCTGAACCTTCTCCTCCCCTTTTCTTGAATATCTGCAAGGAACAGCCTCAGCTCTGCTGCTCTCTCCAACACCCTTTGTGCTTTGTAAATTGGGAGGAAAAGGACACAAAATGCTGAGTGCAGAGAGGTGTTCTCTGCTGCTGATGTTATGATGGTCCATTATCAACCACTGCCCACCTTGTGATCTCTCACCTTTCTGTGATCAAGAGATTGCCTCAAGGATAACTCAGGCAATTTCCATTTATAATCTTAATTATAAAAGTAAGCTTTGACACTGCTCACTGGCAGGAAACTCAGCCATGTGAAACACTTGCAAAGAGTTCTGGAAATGAGGCAAAGTAAGAGAGCCCAACATACAGAGTTTTCTAAAGACCTGAAAAATTTTTAATCATCCATGATTTTTTCCCACCTAATTCAAGATTTTTGAATACTCAAGGCTGTCAAGACTGAGGTATAAATGGGATTTTATGGCACTCCTGGATTGTCACATCATACATAATGTATTATAACTGCATTTGATGACCTTTCCATGAAATTTGCTTTCTGCTTATCACTTACAGCAACAGTGTTTAGTGGCCTGGAACAGAGAGGTATCAGTGATACAGTCCCTCAGTGGCACAGGATGTGTTGTGACATTAAGCATTTATTATTAATGAGATAATACAAGCTTAGCACATTTACAGAGGTTTTAGTTAAATGTGGGCTAAAATGAGTAACGTTAAGCAGAAAGAAGATTAAATTCTCTAGGAGAAGTTGTGCAGTCTAAACCTTTCAGAACAGTACAAAAGTCTGTGATTGAGTTTTGCTTTTAAGCTTCAACTGCATCTGGCTAGGAGCATTGGAGAGCTGGGCTTTGGACAACTCCAAAATGGGACTCACAAAATCTAAATTTGCACAGAATCTACACAGAACACAGGCTTTTAAACCCAAATCTATAACCCTGTAATCAATTGATTTGGGGAGAATATAGCCTCCAGAAAAGCCTTCCTTTTACAATGCAGCATTTGCTAAGTACCAGGAGGTGATTCTGGGCAAGCTTGCACTGTGTTTTGCATTAAATTGAGACTGAACGGAATACAGAAACATTTCTTGGTCTATACAAGCTCAAAACTGGGCACGCCAGCAAAATCCAGGAGCTTTCCAAGAAATTTGTGATGATATTAATATTCATGAGGTCCCCCGGGATATTCACATGCCTTTCTGCTCAGCGGCATTTGGGATAACTGGCAGAGTGATCCCAGAGGATGCTGCATAAAA
Organism: Irena cyanogastra; assembly: GCA_013397155.1. NCBI lineage: Eukaryota > Metazoa > Chordata > Aves > Passeriformes > Irenidae > Irena > Irena cyanogastra. Next base: position 260,808 of record VWZV01012753.1, on the reverse strand, counting down.
CTGGGACACCAGGAGAGGCACAGAAAACCAGAAGCAAGTCTCAACTCAGACAGAGAGCTGAAAACACACATGGCCACACCATCTTCCCACTAGAGCCAGGTCACTCTGGACAACTTCCAGAAGTGTCTGTAAAGTCTGTTGCTCTCCCAGGGTGGCTGAAGTAATCTGCAGCCAGTGATGCCTTGTGAAGGCTGGCCTAGAGCAGAGACTAGACAGAGCCAAAGAATAAAGCAGGGATTTATTGAGAGGCCTCAATGGATCCACCTTGGGCAGCACAAGAGCCCAGCCAGGGCTGCACCCAAGATGAACCAAAATGGTCCCAAAATGCAGCCCAGGCACGGGCTCTGTCACTGGGATCAGTTCTGCTCCATTTGCACATTGGAGTTCATTGTCCCTTTCCAGCTTTAGGTTCTGCAGTCCCATCCTGCTTGTTTTTCTCTCTTCAGCCCACGTTGTTTGTGCTCTTGGGCTGAGATTTGGATCATTTGTCCTTGGTCCCCAGCTGGAGCAGGAATTGTTTTGTCTCCCTGCTCTGTTCAGCAAGCTCACCATCCCATAATATGAAGCCCAGACCCACACACTAAAGCAGCACAGAATCTGAAAAATATAAAAGCTAAAACCTGAGGCATCATCAGGACCTGCCCAAAATTCTCAGTGGATGGATCACACTCCTGGCTTACAATGAACACCCTCCTCCCATCCTTGCAAAGGATCCCTTGCCACAGTCTGACACAGCACCTGCACTACAGAAACCCTGCCCAGGCCGGGGGAAAGCCAGTCCTAGGTCATGGAAACTCCCATCCAAGCCTCTCACCTGATCTAAAAGAACCTTTTTAATAAAGGATGGGAGGAAAAGGGTTGTATGGTATAATTATCTCCATGCAAAAGTAATAACAGAGAGAACAGAGGAGACAGATATGAGCTGGTTGTCTGTGGCCACACAATAAATCAATAGAAAGTGCTCAACCAGGGATCCTGAGGCTGACTCAATCACTCACTGAGCCACAATTCATTGCTTCAACTACCAGATAGGCTTCCACCCAGAACAGCATTTGTTTGTGTACAATATGCCAAAAATGCATTCTTGATCCATGAAAAAAATAGGGAAATGATACAAAGCAGGTTGCCTAGTAAAATGAGATTTAACCCAATGCCCTTCATCTGTGCTGTAAGGACTCTCCTGAGGACCACAAATCGGAGCAGTGAGATTTTGTGAAGGAGAACAGCATCACAAGTATAACTGTGATGCATCATAAAAATAATAGAAAAGCCCCTTGGGACTGAAAACTTTTGCCTGAATCCAATCGACCCTTTCAAATCAGGAGCTGTTGAAGCTGTGTGGCCAAGCTACTGCACACTGCCCTGTCAGCATCCTCCTGGGGGCTTGAAAGGACAGGAAAACATGCACTTCTCAAATATTTGAACAGAGGAGGAAGAAAACTTGAAGGTTAAATCCACATTTTTACCCTGTTAAATTCTTTCCTGAAGCTTAGCCCTGCTGGGGTGGTTGTGTATTGCTCCTGTTGAACTCAGATTTGGGGAATAGCTGGCTCCAGCATCTGCTTCTCTGTTCAATTCCCTGTGTTGCAGCAGGAATTCATCCACCAGCTTTCCCTGCACTGCTTGCCTCCCTCATCCACCTGTTTGACTTTACCTGACACCTCGATTATGAGCTTTCAGAGAGCTGCAGAGCATTTCTATTTTAAGCACCTCTACCACGCCTTAGGATTTCACTACGATTTCTCAGGGCTTCTGTAAAATTATATTATCGTGGCTATCAAGCTCTGTGCTTTCTCAGCCTCTAGCTGCACACACATTCTGACTTCATAGATGTGAAAAGCCCTGTTGGCCAGATTCTGCTTTATTTTATACTACTATATAATAGTGAAACATTTAAACTCCACTTTATGCTTTTTTATTTTGTTATTGATGTTCCTGTATAACAAAATAAATAATCACACTGCTGCCACTCCAATAAAATACCTGACTCCTTTTGAAATGGAAGAAAAGTAAGACAAGCCAGTATATTACTGCCTTTAGCTGAATTCAGCAAAAATGTTCTTCTCCATCCAGAGACTTGGATAATAAAATAGGTTATTTATTGGCAGTGGGTGATGTGTGGATGATTACAGTCTGGTAGGTATTTAGGGGTAAAGTCCAAAATTGCAGAACAAAAGCTGTTTTCTATTCACATTTGGCTCAAAACGCCTCAGATGAAATGGACCACCCACAATGTGACACTTCAGGCTGCAGAGCACTGAATCTGCTGAGAGCCAGGAATGAAAAGTGATACAGTAAGATCATGCTAAACACAAAAGGAAAGAATGACCCAAGGAGTCTATTAAAAGAGTAAGTGCACTGAACTAACAAGCATGTGTGCACATTAGAACTGGACCTTTTGGCCGACCTGATCCATGATGAAAGGACAAAAAAAAAGGCTTTTGCCATTTCAGGGATAAAATCTACTCCAGGCAGGAGGAGCACCATGAAGAAGCTTGTTTTATGGGAGATCAAGGCTGGTGATAAAGCAAACACCCTTCCCACTGCCTTAATTATTAACCTAAGTGTTAAATTTGGATTCTACTGTATTGTGCTTTCAACAGAACTGGAATTCCCTCCAGGTCCAGATCACTACTGAGCATGCATTGCTCTTTCCCTTCTCCAAGAGAAACTGCTAAACAAAAACTGCATGTGGAGAATATGGAGGTAAAGGAATTTACCTTTCATCATAACACAAAATTTTGGGAGATTATGAATGCAGTTGGAAAGCGTTGTTGAAAAAAACCCAAACTAACAACCAACATAGCTAGAATTCCTGAGTTGTAACCAGCCCCAAAAGAGCTGGAGTATCTCAGGGAGCAATTAATGGCATATCTTCTGCTCCCAAATTTTTAATTTTTGCATGTTACTGTGCATGCAGATGCGATTAGTCTTATTATCTTGATCCTGCCTGCTGCTGAATGCCCTGACGAGTGTTTACTTTCAGCATGAAAACCACGTGTGAGCCTTGAAGCTGGGCCTGTGGTGAGTTGTACCATTAAATTAGGACTCAGTCAGAATTTCTACACATGCAGCTCTAGTTTGCCTTTCCAATCTCCTCCAACCATAATTACCCAGATATATAAATAATCTGATTAAATAACTCTCCTGCAAATTGCGCTTATTTTATGCACAAGCAAAATCAGTTTCTTGCACCCCAGCTGTTTGAAATAGCTGCAGTTTTCTCCTGTTTCTCCGGGAGACTTCCAGGAAGCTGCCAGGAAGGCACTGATGTGGAAACAGCTGCTGGGCACGTGGGAGCTGAGGAGAAGCTTCCTGCATGTTCCAGATTTACTGTGCACGAACCGTGGAGCACAGAGATGCTAAAGAACTTGGCACACACAGATTTCCAGATGTCCAGCAGCCCTGTCAGAGCAGTAGGGCTTCTACATCTCTGAGTATTCTTGATGGATGCACACAACCAAGAAAAAAGCCTAAGCAAAAAGGACTTGCTTAGGTAATTGTGGAGCTGTAGTTGCTCTGTCTATTTAGCATACAAATTCTCTATAGTATAGAGAATATTTCATCATACTAGAGCAGAGACACTGATTGGCTTTTCATGGCCATTAAAATCATTCATTCATCCTAACAAGATGAAAAAAAAGAGTAGGAAAAAGCATGTGTTGGGACCTCCTTGACTGGATATACCAAAATCATTCACTCTTTACTCCCTATAGATGTGTTCACATTTGCCTGTTTTCCTGCTACAGATCCTTTCCCAATATTTTCTAATTACTTTTGCTGCTCCTTATCAAAAGTATTGCATCACTGTGTCATGCCTGAATTTTCCCCTAATATTCATCTCTGTAAACAGAAACACAGAATGAAACCATCAGTTGCACGTAGCCATGACCTTCAGTCTCATGAAACCTGTCCTAAAATTTACCCATCTGGACAATTCCCATCAACTATTGGTTTTATGGTTTTGAAACAGTTGGATTCCTCTAAAAGACCTGTCTAGCCCTTGTTCTTGCTCGTTGCAGCAATTCCTGCTGCACAGGTGAGTAAAAGGTCCCTTGGTGTCCCTGCTCTGCTGGACACTCCACTGACCTTGTCATCACTGAAGCATCCCACAAACCTGCAGCAAAACCAGGCTTTGCACGTTTTTAGCAACGACTTCCAGATATGCAGCAGAAGGAATAAATTACAACAGACAGATCCCCTAAACAACAGCCCCATTCCCCACGCATTATTCTTGCTCTGTCAGGAGCTTAAGACACTCCCTTACTCACACAGTGCTGATATGCAGGGAAAACCTGCTGAATTCGGAATGTATGTGAAAACCATTTCCTCAGGCAAGTGATTACGGTCTCTGTTGCTCCTCTTGAGTGGTAATGGAGTCCCTAATTGCTCTCCTGACTGATTATGCTGTTCCTGGTGTTTCATTTTCAAAGTACTTAAAGTTCAGGTAAATCACACTTACCACATGACCTCTCCTGTTTTATGGCTCTCTTTGCCACGGAAAGGAAAAGTCATATATGTTTCCTTTGTATTATTTATTTTAACATTAGCTATTAGCAGATTTCCAAGTGGAAGTGCACCAGAAATTGTTGTTGTGAAGCTATTATATTATTGTGAAGTTAATATTTTGTGCAAAGGCTTTGCTGGTCAGTGACATTCATAAGCATGTGTTTATAATTAAGCCCCATGCTTAAAAGCTTTGTGAAAATGAAGTCCTAATGCTTGTCAGGCTCTGGACAACCATTCAGCTTGTTAAAATTACAGTTTTTGGTGAAATCTTGATTTCCATCTGGGTTTCTTTTTCCTGCTCTGGAAAATATATATCTGTTTATGGCATCTGTTGCTGTAATCTCCTGGTAAACAACCTGGCAAAGGATTCACAGAGCCCTGGTGCTCTCTCTCAAAAGTGTAGCTATGCTTTCTCAGACAGCAGACACAAACCCTAGCAGGTGTTTGCTCCTTCAAAAAAGATTTTTACAGGTGTATAGAAAGGCACCTGTTCTTCCTGCCCAGAAAAATTCTCAGGCATTTCATAATAAATGCCAAAATTTTAATAATTTTGTGCAGCTCTGCAAAAGGAAAGTTGATTCTAGTGCATGGAAAGTCTTACAAGGCCATCAGGTCAAACCAGTGATCACCCAGCTCCAACCCTCTGCCACAATCAGGGACACTTTCCACTATCCCAGGTTTCTCCAAGCCACATTCAACCCAGCCTTGGACACTTCCAGGGATCCAGAGCAGCCACAGCTTCTCTAGGCAGGCTGTAGGTGATGCATCATGAGCTCCTTTTATACCTGGGAACCCTGAGACAGTGATTTTCAAATAAGGTAAGATAATTTCCCTGTTCAATCTTTACAATTAGTCTTAAAATTTCTTTTATATCTATTCATTTTTTGAAAAATATGAATTGTTTTAGGTCTGAGGACCATCAGAAGTCTCTTGTTTGTCCTTATCTGAAGCAATGACATCCACGTTGAATTGTTTAATTAAACCTCCTCATCTACTTTTTTTGGAGTCCCTTTTTTGGAGTTTTTGGAAACAGCAAAGTGACAACAAAAAATTATTTAAAATATGTACATTATAATTAATATATGAATCAAAATTTAAAATTTACATTAGTTTTTAGTTCATTTTATTAGCTGTAGTTGATTATACCCGTCTTCTGTGCTGGCAACATTTGAAAAAAAAAAAACAGAACTGTATCTTACACTCTAATGTAAACTCAAAAAGACCTCTGTGTCACATCAACATGGAATTTTGAGGAAATTAAGGGTTTGCTTCAGCATGATTGTGACTTCTTACAGAAATTTAATGGTACTTAGGAAAAAAAATTCCCCTGAACAATGTACAGGGAATGGAATGGATAATGCTCTGTTATATCCTTTAAAGCACCTCCAAGCTGTGACAGGCCAAACAGAGATATCACACCTTGGACTTACTGATCATTCCCTCATTTTTATCTAAGAAAACCAGATCAGTGCACACCCAGTGCAGGTTCTGCCACTGAAGCATCAGCAAGTTTTGATTCAGCAAAAGAGATTTTGCTAGCATTTACACAGAAGCCAGGGATCAGCTGCTGGCTAATACGAAGAAATATGGAGAAATTATCTGAACATTCTAAAATGTATCTGTAGTGGGGTTGCATTGATGCACAACACAATAATTGACATTTTGTGAATTATTGTGTACAATTATGTCAATGTACATTTGGTACCCGTGGCATTTGTCTACTCTGAGACAATCCATTTCCTTATCATTACAACAAAGAATAAAAAGAGCAGCCAAAGTCAAAATGACAGGGAACTTGGTGCTCTGAAAGGAACAGACACCGCCTGTGCATCAAATACAAACCAAACCTGGGTCTGAAACACAGCTCTTTCATTTTCATAAACCCACATTCCAGCTGTATTTACATTTTTGCTGCTACACAACATTGCTATTCTTCACTACCTGGCATTGCTGAAATTAAAGGGCAAAAGCAGCACTATCTGCTGCTGAAATTAAAGGGTAAAAGCACAGTAGGAGCCTGTTTTTCAATGTTTTTTACCAAATTTCTCCAATCTGCCCTGTGTGCAGCACTATCCCATCTACCCTCACACTGACATGGGGCTGTACAGGACAGGACCAAAGGTCTGACCCTGCTCCTCTCCATTCATGTGCAGCTCTGTGTTTCCCAGTGGCTCTGCAACAAGAATTTAACTCTGCATCAACATTTTATCTAACAAGTCCAATGTTTTTAAAAGAACAGGTTGTTGGTATATAGTCAGTCTGCAGGTGCACTGAAGCACGAAGGCTTCGCTTGGACCAGCTCCAAAAGTGAACTTCAGCCCAGAAGGGTTCAAACCCAGCACAGGACATTGTTCTAACAAAACCTTTTTATTTTTTAACTGGTGCTGTTGTGAGCATGTTATAGGAGAAAAGACTTTCAGGAGAAAGGAGATTTTCCAGCACAGAATGGCACTGCCAGCATGTCACATCACGTTAGCTGCAGCACAAATACCTCTTGGGACAGGCAGCAGCTACCTTTGTTTTTCCTCTGGCTCCATTCTGATGACACTCTCTGTAACCTGTGGGTATCACCCCCATCTCTCCTGTTTTAACCTGACTACAATGCTTATCTCTTAGTCAGAATAAAAAGCAAACAAGCAAATGTTTCCTGCTTATTATTTGGAAAGAAAGGAGCAATATTTCTGCAGAGAGTAATAAAAGCATCAATAAAAGCCAGGGTGATGCTTCTGCAGCAACAAGTTTTCCATCCTGGGAGTAGTCACACACTTGCACTTCTTTAAATGTAAAGATGCCTGACTTTTAGCAGCTCAACGTGTAAATATTTCCCCAGCCAGCGGGCAGCACCCCTAGAGAACAATGTTTTCCTTGCCAAAACGACAAAGCTGAACAAAAGTAGGACTCAGAGGACATGAAAAGCTGGGAATTAAAAAGCCTTGGGTGTCCAGGGGTAAACCACAGCATGGTTTAACAGCACACAATGTGTCTGGAAATCACCACACGTGTCCAAGCACCTCTTCCTCCCCCAGGGATGCTCCTCTAACCTGCATACTTAACCCTGCTATTTTCCACCCAAAGGACTATGACAGTTTATCACCAGATAAATGAATTAAGTTGAAACGACAGCATGGGTTACCTGGGCAAATAAGTCATATTGCTGTGGTTTGGGGTTTTTTAGGACAATCTGCAACATTTCTGAATTGACAGCATAGTAAGACAAGGCCAAAAAAAATTGAAGAGAAAGAAGTTTCAATTAAATAATTTTTAATGAGGTGCTGTGGTGGTTCAGCTGCATGGAAAGACGACACAGTTTAGCAAGGACCTATGGCACAGCTGGATAGCAAAGTCACAGGGAAATGCAGGGGCTCAGTTATAAAACCCAGACACTTGCTGTCCAGAGATACTATTTTGATCACAAAAGCATGCTTTTATACATACATGATGTAAGATCTTTGTTTTCACAATAAAGCATTTTCATTTGAGGATATTTTCTGACAAAATTAAATTAAAAAAATAAGTTGAAATATGAGTATGCAAAGGTTCTATTTTGTATTTGTCTCAAAGGGTGCTCAGTACTATTGAAAACCTTTCCACTTCCTTAAGTGTTAGTCTAATACCTAGTATCAGATCATCATTAAGAAATAACAATTATACAGCCCTAGCTCCAACCAAGGCAAACCCAGACTTTAATTACCAATTAACTGCCTGCTGAATTATATCACAATCAGAGTCATGGTTTTCCCCTTTAATTTCTGCCTTATTTAATGGCCTCTTTTCAGGATGCAAGAAACAAAAGTGTCACGCAGACAAAGGCAGAACTTCTATTTAAATGTTTATACAAACCATGCACACCCAAACAAACGTGTAGCACATCTATAATATGACCATTGTTCCTCAACACAGGATTTGCCATTGCACTTTGGCAGATCAGATTGTTCTCTTTTTTAATGCTCCACTTCATCTGTTCACACTTCCTATCCCTAAATAATTCCAGTGTCAGGTTTTGTGATGCTGTAATTTACAGGCCGTGTTGTAATTGTTCCAATGAGGCTGAAAAAGAGAAAGAAGTGGATGTGGAGGAAATCCCTCTCTGCTGCCAGGGGAGAGGAGCCAGGATGTGACAGTCCCCATCCCTCAGAGGCTGGGGACAGCGTCCCAGAGCTGCTGGGGCTGAGCTGCTGAGGGGTTCCTGCTGAAAGGACTGGGATTCTGGCCAAGCCAGACTTTGCCATCCAGCAGAGCTTGCTCCCATCTGAAGGGATTTTCTGTTCTAATCACTCACTGAACTCTGATTTTTCTATTCCAAAAAGGGACCTATGAGTAGGGCATCTTCTGTCTTTCAAATAAATTGGTTGATGAATAGTAGCACACAAAAAAAGTTCTCATTTATCTTTACCCTAAAAGAAATATGAGATTTTAATGAACTGTACTTGCTTTTCTCACATTTTCCTGATTTCTGGTTGGCAGATTCCATTATGAATTAAGCACATTTGTAGGCTTTGCTTACTTGCTTTCTTAGCTCACAACTCTAACCCAAACAGCTTTTGATTTTTTTTTTCTCCAAATTGCACTATTTCACTGAAGTTTTGACTAATTATTGTTTCTCTTTTGTCCACATTTCTTTCAAGGGAAAAGAAATCACTTTTTTTCCCAACTGTCTTTGAAACTTTTAAAGGCAAACATGAGAAATCCAATGTGACAACAGGATTGTACCACTGTAACCTAACTAAGGTGGCTGAAAAATGTTCTAGAGGACAACCCCCATTATTCCCACCCATTCACTTGGTGTTTATTTTCTGTAACAGTAAATGTTTAAACTAGATTGGAGGGAAAAAAAAAGAAAGAAAATTTATATTCAAAAAAACCAACGTATATGCAGAACATCTAAAGCACCACAGAGAATTTCTAAAAGCCACATTCGTTCATCTTTAGAGGACAAGAAGAGCTTCAACACCAGCAGTTTCTCAGGTGTTTTGGCTCCTTCTGTGCAGAACAAGTAGCCCTGCAAGAATTTCCTGCAGGGCTGTAAAACTGCTTTCCTGCAGCCACATTTGTCCTTTTGTTCCAGGGACTGTCTTGGCACCGAGCTCTGGCTGCTCTGCCCATCTGATTAGATCGAATTACATGCTTTTACTACTCCTACAAGCTAAAGCAGCAGACCTACAATTAAGCTTGGGATGGTTTAGGGTCTAAGTGGAGCTGTCTGGCCCTAGCAAATGCCCCAGGATCTGGGTTTGGTGGGTTTTTCCCTTTAAACTGATATTTTTAGGCTGTTTTCCAAAATGTAAGCCCCTCAAGAGAGTCAGAACAGTGAACCCACTCACCCTACTCACAATTATTGTTGCTCCCAAGCAATTTTCAGTATCTCTGAGCAATTATTTGCCCTACAATCTTTCCCTTGTAAGGGAGGAATGAACTGGAAGCAGCAACGTGATGTCATTCAACCTTGTATAATATCAGCATTTTGGGGAAATACATTTGTTATCGTGGCCATGGGTATGGGCAAAACACTGCAGCTTTATGTTTCTCCACCTTGAGAATGAAATACAAGAAAATATGACATGGGATGAAAAAAAATAATAAAAATAAATAAATAAAGAACCAACCAATCCTAGAAGCCCCTCCTTCCCTGGCAGGAAAGCCGAAATACCAGAGGTGTTAGAAACCCTCTGGCAATGCAATTCCTGAAATTGTGACAGAGCCTTCGAATTTGTTCTGGCTAGTTAGTCTGAAAACTTCCTAGAGGGAAACAGATAACTGGATAACAACATGATTATTGCCCACAGGCCCCGTATGGAAAAGGAGTGTAATTTCAGTGCAGTGATATGATTACATTTAATTTGCTTGCTGTAGGCTGCAGCACGCCGTGTGCTGGGGAGGACAATCAGATAACCCTGAACAGTGCTCATGGAATTCAGAGCTGCTGGCACCAGCCCTGCAATAAGATTAATGGCAACGTGCTTCACTCTGCCCTGAAGCAGGTTTGCATCTAGTTTCACTAAGTATTGCTGTTCCTAGCACCGTTATTAAAAAAAAAAAAAAAAATTAATTTAAGATTCAGAAATCTGGCACTGTGAGGAGCTGAGGTCTCATTTGCATGCATCTTCCTACAGGGATTATTAGGGAAAAGTTCTAGGGTACAGGGATTTTATCAACAGAGCACTCTCCGTGTTGTCTCCAGTTCAGCTTTAATGGAGTAAGAGAAAAGTCTTCTACAACCTGCACTGGTACTCTCAATTTTGACAATAATTTAACTCATAGGAAATAAATAGATGAATTTTCTCATTTGGAATAAGTTCACAAATAACCTGATCCACACTGTACTCTCTTTGCTTTTCCTTGTTCCCTCTGCTCCAGCTTTTATACACCACACTTGATAATTAGCTTTAAAGATCTACCCAAATGCAAGTAGGTTTTAGAATTTGTAGCACTGTGAAGCTGGCATTTTTTTTCCAAAACATCCTATTTTAATTCCTTATTATTCCTTATATTTAATTCCATATTTCAATTCCATGGAACACCTCTATCTTCTGTATAACACTGAATTTAACAGGATGACAGAGTGGTGTGGGTTGGAAGGCACCTTCAAGATGATCTTGTTCTGCTCCCTCCCACTATCCCAGGCTGCTCCAAGCCCCACCAGCCTGGCCTTGAGCAATTCCAGGGATGGGGAATCTGCAGCTTCTCTGGACAGCCTGTGCCAGGGCCTCACCACCCTCACAGGGAAGAATTTTTCCCTAATATCAAAGCTAAACCTGCTCAGTCTGAAGCCATCCCACAGGAAGATATTCTGGTTTGGTACCACAGAATTACAGAATGTGCTGAGTTGTACAGGACACATCAGGATCATCACATCCAGCTCCTGTCCCTGCGCAGGACACCCCAAAAATCTCACCCCATGGAGTGATGGAATGTTGTCCAAACTCACATTGGAACAAGTGTCATTCTTGCACAAACTGTGAAGGTGTCTACACACACTGTTCAGTTAAATAACACCTGATCGATCATTGAAACCATGAAGAGTTAACAAAAGTCTTGTTTTCCTCACTCTCTCTCTTTTCTTTGCCCTGGAGACCTGTCAGTGTGTAATTATTTTCCACACTGATGAGTTTAAATTGTTGGATCTTTTCCAGCTAGGTTCAACCTTCAGATTGCATTCTCCTGCTTGCTTTGTGACACAGAGAGCCCTTTGGGTAACCAGCCAGCTCAATCTTTTCCAGTCTTGCTCTTGGGGAACCCCACCCTGGGCCAGATCTGTACCCCTGAGCCATTCCACTCAGCAGGAAAACATTTTTTATTGTGTAATGCACCTCTGTGCACGTTGCAAAGGGCTTGGAGCTTTCTGAAGGTGTGATCTTGTCCCACATTTCTCAGACACAGCACACACAAACCTTCTCTCAACTTCCATTGCATAATATTGAGATATACTGAGAATACTGGACATGAATTGGGTTGCTTGGGTTCTTTTTCTTTGCCTTTTCATGCAAACTTCTATAGTGAAATAAACTCAAGTACTCTCAAGGAACTGAGTTTATTTTTATTGAATGTGTCATTTCCCTGGGCATGTAGGATACTCTTAGAGTAAAGGAAAACTAATGCAGTCTGGAATAAACTTTTTTTTAAGATCTAAAGTGGGATGTTAGTCCTCATTTACTTTCCATTCATTCATTCATGGTACATATGAGATCTCATTTCCATTTCCAGACCATGCAGAGAATCACAGAATCAGGCTGGAAAACATCTCTGAAATTATCAAGTCCCACAACAACTTTAGGTACAAAATTGTGGTGGTCTGATGGATAACACTGGAAATGAAATGTGGTTGGATTTTTCAGAAAAAAAGAATTTCCATGTCATTCCCCACTAGTTGTGGCTGTGTGCAAGGCAGGCTGGGATCTCTGAGAGACTTTCACTCTGTGAGTGTAGAATTATTTTTCTCTTTTCTTTGAGGTATTATTATTATTATTTTTTAACTGTGTGCTATTGAAGACATACAAGACATGAAAGATCATAAATTAATCATTCACTATCAGTTCAGGTACTCTCTTTGGGTATTGCCTCTTGCTAATAAAATTTGGATGCCTACAACCTTATTCCTGCATATTTTTTGTAGTCCTAAACTCTTTAGACTGCTCCTACAAGCCATTGTCAGCAAGGGGGAAATGAAAAGTGGAAAAACCTCTGGTCTGACTCTATTTGACCATTTTGATGGTTTTGTAGAGATTTTCTGAATCATTTTCACAGAATTTATTGTGCAGAACAAGTTTGCCTTTAAATTTTCTACAAACTCTCTACAGCTTTTCACAAAATTCAGAGAATGTGCAGTTCTGTGCACATCAAAATTAACATTATATGGTCAAAATTACTCAGTTTTCTCCTTCACGTCCAGAGCATATCACTCATTCTTTGGAGAAAGCAATGCTGTTATCCCTGTCCAAATAAATGATCACTAGGAAAATAAACCCAAACTGTAAACAGATTGTTGGACAGAGGTGCACATGTGGGACCCAAAAGCCATCTGTTGATGTCTGGTTTTCTTTCATTGCAATAGCAGAATAATTCCAAAAATCTTAAGAAATTGGCTCTTTATCTAAAGAAATCATCTTGCCTAGAGGCTACTGAAGCAGCTAATTTGAGTTCTTTTTCATTTTTTTCTTTTAACACAATAATTATGATGTATGGATCTTTTAATACATTTTTATATATTGCTAGGCCACAAGGTAATAGAGTGTTAGTTCACCATCAAAATAAGAGACTGTAAAGCACAAATTAGCAAAAAAATAGATAAAATAATAATTAGGTAAATATTAAGGTTTGCAGAAAACAAACCAGGAGGAATAAGAATAATTAGGAATAAGTTCCACCATTTATCTGAGCAACAGTATTCTGGCTGGTGAGAAGTTTCCTAGGAAATATGTGTGCATATATGGATTTTTTGTCAAACTAACATTTTATCTCTTGAAATGCAGATTATTTTAAAAATATTTTTTTCTGATTTCTTATTCACAAAGCCAGATTTTTTCTTTCTGAGTAAATTCAACCAAATTGAAATATTTCAGTCTGTGAACCGCACGACGATTTTTTTTTTTCCCAAGACAGCTCTTTAGCAAACTGCATCTGCCAAGCTGCTTACTGGGACGAGCAGTTCAGGTGATTGATGGCCTCTCTGTGAGCTCCTGTCTGGGACAGATGGTGACACTCCAGTGGAGTCATTTGATGGAGCAGATGACTCATGGAATGACCTCACTGAAGCCATGGTCCATCTCACAGGGACTTCTTGCTCGTGGTGCTCAGACATCCCCATCCGGGGCTGCTGATTCCTTGCAGACACTCACAGGAGTATTTGGGGGCTGAAGAGAATCTATTCCCATATTCCCTGCTAATGAACTTTGTTGTTTCCCAGGTGGTCTCTCCCCTCCATGCCAGTTCTACCCAGCAGAGTTTCACTAAACCCTTAATTAGAGGGAAATCTGGTAGCCCAGACAATCCTATGTAGATACTGCAGTAGCATTCATCAAACAGTTTGCAACCCATTGTCCAAAATTAACAAAATTATCACCAAAATTAATAAATAAATACATACCTCTGAGCAGGGGAAAGTGAAAAAGTCCCTGAATTTTGGAAAGGTAATGGTAGTAGTTAAAGGTGTCACGAGGTAAAGAGTATGGATGGGACATTCACAAACATGGGAAATAACACAAAAACCAGGTTCACCTTATGCGAGGCTGACTTCCTCAGACAGCACCTTTGAGGTTCTCCTTTCTGCTTTGTTCTTTCCCTGATTGCCACACGGGGATCATTATCAGAATTTTGTGAGAGAACTATGCCCTGACAGAGGTAATGCCTCCATCCCTGGAATGTTTTTGCACCAATATCTTCATATGGAATTTTGTACAACCCAGGCCCCACATTTCAGTTATCCATGAAGTCTTGGGTATGCTGGGAAGGGGCTGAGGAAGGTTTTTAGCCCAAATGAAGCAGAGCTGTCCCCAGCACTAGCTCAAACTCCAGACTGCAGGAAAAACCAGGGCCCAGAGGATTGAGCTGTGCTTACACACTCACACAAGACCTGCCTGCTCACTTTCCTTCCCCTTTTAAACAGCTGGTGCTTTCCTCGTGCTGCCTCTTTAAAAGCAATTTGGTGCCAAATATCAGTGAAAGGATGCTGGCAACACCTTTTAATAAAAGGCAAATCCCACTTACCACTTTTGATTTTGTTTTAGTAACATTAATCATGGTGAATTCATTCAGCATGTCGCACGACTGCTGTGTGTAATTTCTTAGGAATTCCATTTTCATTTAACATTAATTAAAGAACACTTATTATAGTGTTACCAAAATTAATTCCCGGTCTGCGGCCCTGCCTGCCAAGTTTCAACCTTCAGCAAATTATTATGGGTGAGTTATAGACCCTGGGAAAATGAGGTCTATCATGGAATATTAACCATGGTGATGCATTCCTCAGCACAGGGCAATGCTCAGGGAGGTGCTGATCCTCCAAAATAATGCTCTCCATGATCCTGCTCCTGCCTGGCCCTTTAAGAGAGTTCTTGGAGCCCACAGAAATTATAGATACTTAGCAAGCTTGTTTAATCCAATATGGCTTGTGAGACACTCCATCCTTCTTGCTTAGAGTCTGTTTGATTCTGATACACTGATCAGACTCAGGATATTACCTCTTTGGCAATTCAGCTTCCTGCTGCTGAAGCTGCACAGACACCGTGGCAATATTTTTGATACAGCCCAGCAGAGCTAAGTGTCGTTCATTAAAAGGAGATTTATTCACATGCATCTGTCTTGAGTCTGTCATATTCTCCCTAAAGAGGCTCAGGCATTTAATATGTCTCTTTTTTTTGCTGTCTATGACATTCACCATGGAGTACATAATCTTGGTTTTCCCATAATTTCAGCACCAAAATAGCAGTTTTGTATATCTTAAAGGATTTTGCTGTATCCTGTTTTTGCAAGAAACCCTAGAGAGACCATGAATTATGTAACAGACCTTCCAGGAGGAGAGAAGTTTGGTCATTGCTTTTTCTTGTCTTATTCAAGTTCACACACCATTAGTTGGTCCCTTGTTCTGGCATCTTTCCTATAAAATTCCGAACATCTCCAAAGCCTTCCAGGCTGAGAAAATTCTAAAAAATCAAGGCAGACAGAATGATTTTTGCCAAGAGTGAGATGGCTTTTTTTTTTTTTTTTTAACTGAAGAGAGGGAAATAAATGCATGGGAAAGCCATACAAGTGACCAGCACGAGAAGAATGTCTGTGCTTTTCTTTCCAGTCCATTATTTAATATTTGTCTTCAGGAAAGTTGTTCCCCAAAAGTGGCATCTACAGAATTTCATTCCCTTAAACAATGCTGAATTTCACAGGTATTTCAAACCTAAGGTATGTACAAAACAAAACAAAAACAAAACACACAAAAAAAAAGCCCCCAGACTAAACAAAACTCCAACCAACCTCCATCTCATGTATCAGATTCTTGGAATTTCAAATGGGATGAGGTCCTACCTATTTCATCAGTGCGGGATCCTCACAGGTCATCAGCTCATTTCCTAATAAATCAGAGGAACTCTGATCATTCAGCTACTGACCAACAGAATCAAAGAGCAGCTGCTAAAAGATGTTTCCTATGCCTGAGAATATTTGGTCCTGCACCTTCTCCAACCCAGAACCTGGTGCCCTGTCCAGAGGGGAAGCCAAAGATGTAGGGAGCTCAGCCCTCTCACTCGATGTCATGTATTTCAGGAAATTATCATTGTAGCACTTCAATGTCTAACCTAAGCCATTCTTTTCATCCTAACCCTTAGGGACTCAACATACAGGACCCTTTTCCATTATGTATTTATCTCTCACACAATTACACTCAATTACACAACCACAGTCTGTGTTTACTTGCTGGAAAGGGTGGTCTCAAGGCTACAGTGGCAAACTGGTATAACCTTGGGTTTATAATAACTGCATAAAAAAAAAAAAGAGCTTTTCCAAGCACTAGGGTTTGTTTCCAAACTTCAAAAATTATTCACCACAGAGGGCTCTGCAAAACTTCTGATGGAAGCTCCCCAGGGTTCATGGGCACTCTCCTGCTGCCTGAGGCCTCAAAGCCACCCAGCCAGGAAACAGAAACATTACATCAATAACTACTCAGGGGTTTGAAATTTAAGAAATCTGTCGATGTCTGCAGTTCTGGAGTGAGGCATATCTGTGCCAGGAAGAATCTCCAGGAGCCTTTTCCTCCTCATCCAAGACCATCTTGAGCAGTGACCCAGCAAGGGCTGATCACTGGTTTGGGGCTGACACAGGGCTTGTTCTGAGGGAGTGACAGCAGCACACCTGATATGAAACAGCAGCCTGCAGTGACGAGATTTTGGCACATCTTGTTCCCTCAAGCACTTCTCCCAAGCATCCCTCAGAGTATCTGATCTTCCCTCTGCTTGATGCCTGTAGGTCACACACCAGCACGTTTTATACTCAGCCAGGGACTTGGCAAAAGCATGACCTTCTCGAAGTAACATCAGCCTGACAACAGCTTATTGTCTAAAAATCATTATTCCTTGAAAACTTTCAGCAACAGCTTAGTAACAAACAAAAGGTTTTAAACCACTGCAAGAGAAGCAACTCTGTCGTGACATAAACTGCTCAGGAATACAAGCTGCTGTGTGCAGTGATAAATGTAAAAAAGGATGAGGGTTGAGACTGTGATTACCAGACTGAAAATACCAAAAAACTGGCATGACCCTAGTCAGGAATGAATTATTAACTACTGAACTATTTGGTCCCTTATACCCTTATATTTGCTTTTTCTACTTGAAAAAAAAAATTGAGAGAAAGTTTATGGAGACACAAGGAAATAGCTCCAAGGTACAAACCCAGCTTCTCTCAAACCTTAACACTGCTAAGAGTTGAGTCACACGGGTGCTACCGTTCAATCTTCTGCCAGAACACAGGAGAATAACATACATTAAGGGATTTTTGTCTTTTCTTGCAGGGTGACATTCGTCACATTCAAGCAGTAACTTGCAACAGTTTGCTCTAAACCGCATTTTGTGAGTAAGCGCTGCAGGTGAAGATCAAAGCACACCTCAAGTGGGTTCTGGGTCATGCACAGGCACAAATCTGAGAGGGGAGAGGTCTTCCCAACATTTACAGGTAAGAGTTTCTTATGCACTTTGCACAGACTTCCTCTAAACCCTGCCAAATTCTGCCAACACATGCCTCTGGTATGAACAAAAGACTCAACCAAGAAAGTGTTTCTATCACTAGCAGGAAATGTGCCACCACCTGATGACTCACCCCAGCAACATTTTCAGCAAGGATGTGAGTTTCACTTAATTGGTGACAATAATTCTGTGATTGTGCTTCACTCCACTATTGAATTTTATCCCACTTTAGCTTCTGAGCAGTTGGACAAGCACCTAACAAATGTCCTTCGTAAAGGACCCCTATTAACAGATGCCTTGCTGCTCATGGTACCTCCAAAAAGAAGTATGTTCACAGCAAGGTTATCAATATATAAAAATTAAAATGCTATGATAGAATCATAGAGTCATTTAGGTTTAAAATCATCAAATTCAACTCTTAACCCAGCACTGCCACACCCACCACTAAACCACATTCCCAAATGCCACAACTACAGGGCTTTTAAATCCCTCCAGTGATGGGGATTCCACCACTGCCCTGGGCAGCTGTGCCAATGCTTGATAAGCCCTTTCAGGGAAAAAATAAATTATTAATATCTGATATAAACCTCCAAGACTGTTTCCTCTCTGCTCTATTGCATTTTCAACAGAGATCTGGTAAGTTGATGTCTCCTGTGAGACCATGAAGTCTCATGGTACCAAAACAAACATATAACAAAGAGTCAAAGGGCCACAAAAAACCCCAACATCTTTTGGGATATAGACAATAGAGAAACCAAGGTGTCCATTTAATCTATGCTGCATGCAATATTTCAATATCGCATTGTGAACTTCTTTAATTTTATTGTTTGCATGGAAAGAAAAAAATCACCTCAAAGACCAGAGCAGGGTATGCAAAACATCAAATCTGATCCCAACAGCTGAGGTCAAACAGGCAAAGGGCCTGGATTTCACTTGGGATTGTGCCTGGATTTTCCTACCACCTCTGTAGCTTATAGTCAGTGAAAAAGCAGCACTAAATTTAAGAGGAATTACTCTTTCTAAACTCAAGCTGAATTCTGCAGGCTGCTTGCACAAAGTGAAAAATATTTGATGAGACAACTTTTCCTTTGACTGAACTTTTTGTGTGTTTTTTTTTTTCTTTTACTTTCTCGAGAAAGAGGCAAGTTATCATCAGCCACTGCAGCAAAGGGCAAGCAAGTAGATGTCCCTGCAATGATACGTTTTCCACACTTTAATTTTTCTCTGGTCATAAAATTGTGTTTTAAAGGATTGTTTTGTGTTAGTTTCCCAGGCTTTGGAAAAAGAAAGGAGACTTGGCTTAGCAGGTCATTCCGTCCACATCCAGCTAATTCTGCAGATGATATTGATCTCCTTCAAGAATTTTACTAAAGAAATACTACTACAGCTCCTGATTTTTCCTCCATTTTCCCAGGTGCCTGGGGAAATGAGGCTTAATCTCAGTTCTAACAGTGCCTTTTTATCTGTGCTTTAGTAGGCTCTGCTCAAACCTCATTTGCTTCACCCAGGCTCTGCAGTCTCTACAAAGCTTTTAGTGCCCATCCAGGCTCCAACCACTCCCAAAGCTGCTGCTGCAGGGAGTGTGACACTGAAGGACGTGAACAGATTGAATTTATAATACATTAATCTCACAGTCTGCATTCATTTCAAGACATGGATCAGGTTTTTGTTTTCAGAAATACCCTTCATTTGAAGAAAGACTGTAAGGACATGTTGGTATTATTCCTCTTTGTTGCATAATATTCTCCATAAAATCTCGCTGTTGAAACACAATTCTGTTTCCAAGACAAGTACCAGAAGAGTTGAAGCTGATTAGCTATTGAGATGTCATTTTACATTGAGGTTGCAAGGTAGCAAAATCAATTGCCTCATTGCTCAATTTTATAGGGAATATTGAGAAATAATTACCTCTGTTTACTTAAAAACACTGTCACTTTATAGGGTTTTAGACCCTTGATATATTTCAATGAACTCAGAAGGTTTATCAGACAACAGCTGTTTAAGAGGCTAAACTCCCATTTTACTCACCAAAAAAAAAAAAAAAAAAAAAA
>VWZV01012753.1:118011-241072 GCA_013397155.1 Irena cyanogastra | reverse complement strand
AAAAAAAAAAAGAAACACAAAAGAATAAACCAACAATTGTGTAAATCACACCAGATGCTACTGTGTAGTGAAGAATAATAAATTTGGCTCTTTTTATGCTTTAAATCTGAGAGCTTTTACACAAAAGCTGAAGAAAATGTAGCGTCTAATGAACACCAAATTTCCATTTCTCTGACATTTCACCATAAGCATTCACTTGTTGTGGAGACATTTCTTAATTTCCTTGGAAAATCCTGGTTTCTGAGGCTACAGATTCACATCTGCCCCCTTTGGCTGAAGATCAGAGCTGCCTATGTCCCCTGGGTCACCTAAAAGCCACATTTTTTTTTTTAGTTCAGATTTGGTGTTAAACCCAGAGTTCCCAAGATGGGTTCTCTGGTCAGTAGAAATCTCAGAGGTTGAACTGGGAAAAAGAGTAGCTGTGCATAGTTAGTCAAAATTGCCCATAAGGTGACGAAAAAGGAGTACTGAAGGTTGGGAGATGCAAAATAATTCTCTTTTTTTTCCCCTCCCCATGCTTCAGGACTGCTTTGGAAGCTCTGCATGTCTAAGCTTCAGCTTGCAGGTGGGATCCTTCAGTATTGCAAGCTCTGACTAGTGGCTGCTGCCCTGCCTACCCTGAAAATACACAGAAGCTGCCATAAATTCCAGAGGTGTAAAAACACATTCTTTCTTCTCATTCCCTCAGCTATAACAACTGCTGAATCCATGAAGGAAGAACCTTGTAGGTCATGGGTTGTCCAAAATAGGGCTGAAAAAACCCTATGAGATGCAGATTTGGTCAGATACAACATTTTTACGAGGCAGATTGGTTTTCACAAAACTTCCATTATGAAGCTTTCTTTGGCCTCAGATGGGTTTTCCAGTCCAAGCCCAGGGAAAAGGATCCACTCTAAAAAGTCTTGTTAGAATAACATTCCCCTCTGAATATACCTATAGATCAAAATTCCATTTCAATCCATTTTGGAAAAAATGTCATGATCACAGAAGAGTTACCTCCCTCCCATTTAGGATTTTGGCCTCTATTGCTCTCCACATGGTGGAGGTGGCTCTACACAAGGTTGCTTTACCCAACAAAGGTTCTCAGATGTCAATATTCCAACTAATACCAAGAGAAAAGCTGGGAATCCTCTGTGCCAGTGCTTTGAACTGGCTTGATTCACTATCAGGAATACTGGGAGGCTCTGACTTACAACCTCTCCCTTCATCTGTGAGCAATGGGAATTATTTTCTTGCATGGAGTCAAGCCTAAGTGACTAAAAAGATGTAACACTTGGAATGTGCATACACTACTCGGTGTGGTTGGCAGCACAGTGGTTGTTTTCCAAAGGCAAACATCAGTATCTTGTCACCAGCCACTAAGAAATTCATGGAGGTAAAAATGTTTATCTTCAACAAAAGTTCTACAGCTGTTTCAGTTTCCCAGGATTCCCCTAAATAACTTTTTCCCTTCCCCCCAGATTTTCAATTGCATATATGCAAACACTTCTGTCTGCCTTGGCATTCACTTTGAGGTTGAATAGTTCCCACCTTTTCCCATGTGGCTCCCTTAATAAAACATGTTTTGTGTTTTACCAAAAAGAAGAGATGGAATTATGGTTGTTTGAGAGTTGTCAGTCTCCACTACACCACACTATTTGCTAACTCTACACTGGGCTGTGACATATCACTGGTTTCACCTCTCCATCATTTGTTAGCTTGGCTTTCGTTTCCATTTAAAACAGAGGTATTTTGGTAGTGAAAGAAGAAAATGAGGAGCTTGCTTCCATAAGAGATTTTTAAAAAAACCTAAGTAGTGTGAAGCATCACTCAGTTGAAATTCTGCTGATATCCAAAATGACAACTTTTCCTTGCATTAATCTCTCAAAGGGGTGTTCAGCATCTATCAAAATTCCCTCTATAAACAGGATTAACATTTTTTTGTTTTTTAATTTTTTTTACCATTTCAGGTAATGATACTTGACTTGCTCTGTAACGTGCAGGGAAGTCTGGTGAATGTTAGGGTTGTTTGGCAGAGAGGAAGTGACTGCACCATTGACACTGTCCAGGAGTGAGTGGTGATAAACTCTGGCACAGCAAGAGCAGGAATGGCCAGGCAGAGTGACACGAGGACTTGTGGAGCACATTCTGCAGTGGGAGGCAGAAGGAACTCCAAACATCACCAGCTCAAATAAACCCTGTCCTCTGCAAGCTGCAAAGCTCAAGAGTGAGTGTATTGGGGAGTGAAGTGAGATAAGAGGTTTTCTTCTGCTACATTTTTAAATAAAGAGTTAAGTATGTGAGCTTTACTGGAAGTATGCTTCACAGCACAATTAGAACTGTAATCAGTTCAGAGAAGTCCACTTGTAGCTACCATCTTGAATTTATCTTTCAAGAATTTCCTGCTGTTATTATCTCACTACTCTGGCAGTTTAATTGAGGCTGAATGGCAGCTCACTGTTCACCAAGAGAAACAAGAATGCACCAGATATTTCCTCAGATTCTGATGGGCTGCTCATGTTTTAATTTTAGGCTCCATTAGTTATGTGAACCTCTACATGGTGTTCATGCTCCCATGTGCTGCTCATGCTGAATTATGGCTGTCATTCTCCTTCTAGCATGAAACATGAGCCAGTTAATAGATTTACCTGATTTCCGTTCAAGATCAAAACTCAGAAAGGATGGAAAGAAAAAAAAGTTCTACCTATGAGTGATGAAATATCAAACAAAATATTGGTATCTAAGAATGTATTCATAAATTAAGCCATTTTTGAGCTTTCATTAAGGAAATATTAAGTTCCAATAGACACTGACTTGCCACATGCATGAATTCCATCCATCCTAATCTATCCATCTATTCCAAGTAATAGCTTGCATCCCATCACACCTAAAATAAACTTTTGCTAATGAGTTCAAGGGAATCGAAATATTTGCTTTGGCATCCTGGATATTTATATTTCACAGACCTAGCCCATTCTGACATAATCAGCAGCAGGATAGCACATTAACCTTTCCTCAGTGTTCCTAACTCAGCAAGTTTGATAGCCAAGCACGAAGTCAGGTAGTCCAGATAATTATTTAGGAAAACAAGAATAAAAGTCTTGAGACAATAATATGAGATTCTAACCCATGCAGAGAAAGGTTAAATACAGATTATATTTGAACTAGAAATGCACTGACCTAGGTTGATTGTTTTTCTCCAATCTCAATAGTTACTGCAGTTGTTTGTTCAAGCAATGGCTGATTAAGTTCTCATGCCAGTGCATTAAAACAGAAAATTAGGATTAACTTAATCAATGGCAAATAAATGGCTCAGGCACTGGTGGTACCAGTTATGCAGGAGAACTTTTCTGCCAGTTTGTGGCATGTAGATACTCTTTATAAACATCAGGACAGCATCTCTCTACTTCAACTTGGTACTTCCAAGTTCTACTTGAACTTGGTACTTGGTTTTTGTGGCACTTCCTCTCTCTTTTTGACTTGTTACAACTTTTTCAAGACTTCACCAAAGAAATACCTGTCACGCATGGAAATACTGTAATTGTGTCTCTTTGAAATCTCTTCTTTGTACAGTCCTCATCCAGGGTCTGTCACAAATTGAAAAAGCATTTCACACTCAAATCTCTGTGGTAGCTTTAAAAAGACATAAAATAACAAGTACAGAAAACATCAAGACTGTTCTCTTAGAACATCAAAAGAAATTATTCCACAGAGAGGCCAGCATTAACCTAAGCTGAGATAGGGTCTTTAGCTTCTCCTTCTTTACTTTGTGAATTAGTCTTGGGGATTTTTTTTACTGCTGGTTTTCATTGGGGGTTTTCTGAAGCTATTTTCAGCAGCTGGTTGTCAAAACTTTTTCTGGAAAGCATTGCTGATATAAACAGACTACTGATTTAATCATGCAGTAGCCCTGCATTTAATTAAACTTACAGTGTGTCTTCACATTAAGGAAATTTTTTAGCCCTTGAAATGCACATATAAAGCCAAACTCTTGGTTTGTTGGAAGTGCCTCATTGGGAAGAAGGTGATGATTGAAAATGCCATATTTCAAAGAGTTGCCACACAAGTAAATACAAAGCTTGCCTCCCCTGGGAAATACTATATAATGGATTTAAAAGATGAACAAAATCCCAGTGTTTATTCATTCTAGTGGATAAAAAGAGTAAGCTCTCTGACTTATCACAATGGTCAATTGTACAAGAAGCTGAAACAGGCCATTTCTGACAGCCAGTGAAAAGTAACATTTGTGCCCATTAAAAAAACCCAAAAAAACAACCAAACCACTCATGTTGTATTTCATGATGAAAAGCCAATAGAATTCCCCAGCCAAGCTTTTTTTTATCACTGAACTATCTTGATTTATACTTTGTTTGAAGTTCTCAAAATGAAACTTTCTAGCTGACTAAAAATAGCCTTGCTGTAGCTGCTTTGGGAGGCAGCTGAGGCAGGTAAGGTTGGAGCATTCAGCCCTTAGGAAAACAATTGTGCATTACTCTTTTGTTCTTTAGAAAACAATCATGTCTTCTACACATACAAGTCTGCAAATTCTTAGTAATAAATAGTTCATCTGAAGCTGATTTGTGAGATGCATTTGCAGAACCTGAACTTTTTCTGAGAAAACTCAATGTTACTAATGGAAAAATGTGCCCTCTCTGCACATATTTCAGTTCAAATACTTGCTGTTAAACCACTGAGAGATGCTGTGAGACCCTCATAATAAACAGTCCATTTTCTCCAGCAATTTTTATTTTTTAATAAGAAATTAGGCAAAATTCTGTCAAGACTGGTTTGCAGTAGCTGGCTGCTCTGGGACCAGTTGACCTCTTCAGGTTTCCACTTACCTATTCAGATTCTGAGAGTTTTCACTTCAGAAAATCTGTTAGTTATATAGGTAAGTACAGCACTGCTAGCTCAGATATGATTTATGGAGCTGGTTCTGAACTCAGACAAGGCCAACAAACACTCTCAGACCTGGATGTCAGTTCCTGAGCTACACATAAAGATGTTGCTGACCTTCTGTGTAGAAAAGCATCCAAGATAATATTATACTGACCTGCAGGACAAAAGACATAAAAATATGGAAAATGAATTCTTAATCTTCCAGACATTATATACATTTCCTTGGATTTACTGTAGCTTCACATTAGCATTGTTCTGAGGGCAGTTTTCTGGAGACTCATGATGGTCACATACATATAACTTTGGAGGCAGGTATATTTTTTGCAGCCACTAAGGTACTAAGGGAAAATTTCCTTTATTTCTTCCTAATAAACAGTTTAGTTTACAATTTTCTATGTTTTACCCAATTGTCTTAGAACATCATTTCTTCACCCAAAAGCAATGCAGATTTGGAAGATGAAAGTGGAAAAGCTGCAATCTGCTGGATCCCTCCATGTGCATAGGTTCTGAAACTCCTCACTGTCCTCACCCTTTCTTACACACAGCTTCATAAGCTTTGGAAGAGCTCCACGGAACTATTTCACTCAGAATTTCACACAGCAGAGAATGAGAAGGAAAAAAGATAGAGACATCAGAATTAAAGATTGAGTGTTTAAGGGATTCTGTTCAGCAACTGGGCTTATTTTAAGCCTTAGTGCTGACATTGTTAGATCTAAAAAAAAAGTATTAAAAAAAATCAGCTACTGAAAGTTCTTTAAGCCTCAAACTGGCATAAATTGCATTTCTGCTATGTTGCCAACTGCATCAGAAAAGGAAGATGCTGTCTTGCTTTGAGTGAATTCTTAATTAAAAGCCATAAGGAAACTATTGTGCTTGTGTTCTGCAGAACAAAGTACATGTTGTAGAGCATATTCCACCAATATTTCAAACTTTAAGAAGTATGGTGTTTCAAGCCTTAAAATAACAAAAGCTACACTCTTGCAGAGGTTATACCACATGGGGGTGTTCATTTCCCTTTGTCTTAGCTGCATAAACTCAAAATCAACCCTCTACAGCAAATGATGTCTGCCCTATTGTCTTGTATAAACACTCTTTTGTTTTTCTTCAGTGCAAAGCTGTGTTTAAAGAAAGCTCTGTACGAATTCCAATAAAGAAACCAGTGTAAGAAAACTGGATTCGTAAAACGGCTTAGAACAACTCTACTGTTACCTCGCCTGGTGCTGCAAAGCCAGCAAAGTCAGATAATATTTTATTTGGAGCTGAAATGAACTGTTGTGAACTCTGACAAACCAGCACTTCAAAGCATTCTGAGCATACTGCCACCAGCATAAGGAAATTTATCGTGACTAAGAGCCTGACTCCGACCCTCCTTGCTCCATCTTTACTCTGCTGACTTCAGCTGGATGGAAGAGCAGCAGAAAGTCATTCAACCCTCTGTTGTCTCTGATTTACAGAAACATGCCAAAAATAAAGATAGGAATCATACTCAACACACCTATTTCAATCCCAAAAAAAGCAGCTCAGAAATACCTCAGACAAAAATCTGGGCAACTTCATGGGTGGCCCATGCAGGACTCAGGAGAACTGATGAAAAGTAAGACGTCAGATTTGGTGATATTGCTGAATCTTTAGAATTCAAACTTTCTGAGACTGGGATACAGCCCACATCATTATATTATTTTTACTGAGCCATAGAAATGCATCAACATGGCTAAATTATAATATAAACCACAGAAAAATTATTTGAAGGCTTTAAGAAAAGATGCATATTTTTACAACCTCAAGCCCATTCTGGATTTCATGGAGACTGGCGTGTAGCAACTTGACATTATTACAATGATAATTTATTAATGATCTATATATTTCAGTGCCCCTCTAGCTCTCCTGAGACAACATCAAGACTTCTCTCTGCTATGCATTTCACAGACATAAAGAATGGACTTTTTTGCCCTCATAAATCAGCAGAATAATGCAATTGCTGAATGCACATAAAGGCCAGAGCACAAGAGGATTGTTATAAAGCAGGGTATAAATTGTATCGCCAGTTATCCCTAAATGTTCCCTTTTTGGAGCTTTACAGGTTTTTTTTAATCTATATTGTGCGTAGATATCCTCAAACATGAAAAACAGTTGAAAACTTGTTAAATTCCTTGATCACACACGAGTGAGTGAATGGTAAATACAGTGTAGCCACCAAGAAGAATTCAAAGGACTTTGAATCTTTAGATCTGATGTGTAATTCAGCTGACACATGGCACGTGAAATTTAACATAAAGTAATGCAAATTGGTTACAGAAAAGCAGTTCAGAAGTAAAAAGGGAAAGGGGGAAAAAACACAGAGGGGCTTAATAACAGTGGACACCCAATAAAACAATCATAGGGCCTGGCCTGCTGCCAGCACAGCACAAATATTCACATCCCTGGAGCTGATGGAGCAAAAACCCCACCAACACCCCACAGGGGAGCAGGGTTAATCTCAGCCACAGCTATGATGTCATCAAAAGCTATTATTTCATTCTCATTTAAGAAAAAAAATTAAAACTTGAGCCCAGCCAAGAGAAGTTACACAATGAAACTGCTCTCTCTGTACTAACACGTGCCAGCGGCGTGGTGGCTGGAATGCAGATTTAGGTGAAAACGGGGTGGAATTTTTAGGGATTTGTCAGCACCGTGGACTTTTCAACATTATAGTTTTGGAGTGGCCTGTCAGGGCTAAGAGGACCCTCTCCACAAGGGAGGATCACACATCAGCCCTGCCCAGAGCATCATCACAAAGCCTGTGTCCTGTGTGCACATTTTGAGGTACCTTCCCTCGCCAGTGTTACCTCCCTAGTCCAAAACCTGGCAGGATTAGAGAAATATGTGAAATTTTAGGACTGTAAATAGTGAACTGCTGGAGTAATTCTTTAAAGTTCCTTTGAACTTTCTTAAATTTTTTTTGCCACTTCCAACTCCCTTCAAATTCAGATTAGGTGTCTCTAATGAGATTGGATTAAACACTATGGTGTCTTTGCCATTTTTTGAAGTTTCTTAGACAAAACACTTTTTCATTTCTCATCGTCCCACTATCTCTGAATGTTCAGAAACACAAATTGGGATGCCAAAACCAGCAAAAATCTCACTTTTGTACATGCAAGACAAGAGAAGTGCTTAACCCTGCCTCTCTGCAGTTGGAGTTTTGCAAAACTGTGCTGCCTTGATAGTTTAAAACTTCCTTTCATTGACCACTCTAATGTGCTTTTGCAAATCTCTTGATGAATCCCAGGTTAGTTGAACTGTTCAATTACAGCTTTATCCTAATCCTACTTGCTAAGCATTAATGCCAGCAACCTCCCACATCCTAATCCTGTCCCACTTGACACTGACCCATGCTCAGTCCCACATGATGTGTGTGTTAGCACAAAGCCATGCAAACAACATATTAATCAGGAATGCAGCAAGAAAAGGAAAGAAATAGAGCAGAGAAGAATTTTTCAGCAAAAAGATACCACTGGCTCCACACACACAAGCTTGGCATATGCAGATTTAAATACATCTTAAAAACAACATAAATGCATACACAAATGTGTTGAATGGTTACAAATCTTGTAGCTAAACTCTTAGAAGGTCTCCTGATCATGATTTAAAACAAGAGAAAAATCCAGTCTGAGGTCAGATTGAAACTATTAGAATTAGATACAGTCTTAGAAAATGGAAAGACTTTTATGTGTGATAGATTCCCATCCTCTATAATTCACTGCAGACTGGGAAAGTGATTCCTTCAGATCTGCTGCTGACAGCTTAATATTCCCAACGATAATGTTGTCAGGTGATAACACAGAGCCAGCCTATACACTTTGATCTGAATGGAAAGTTTGCTTTAACTGCAACATTCAGAGAGATTCTGCTTGGAAAAAAAGAGCTCAGCTAAGCTAAAAGATTACCTGAAAAGCATCTAATTGTGGTCAAGTTAGAAATGCATCAACCTCGAATAGGTCTAAGTTGCCTTCCCTGAACAAACTCTGAACAGTGACCAGAATTCTCTCTCCAAAAACATTACTGGGGCAAAAAAAGGCATGCAAGAACAATCCTAAAGAACCTCATACCCAGTTTTTAAAGTGACTGTGCTGTCAAATGAAGTCTCTCAAATTTCAGGAACATGAATATATGGCTTGTAGAAACTATTGGTTTAAATGTCTCTCCACAACTTTCCTTCAGCAACCACAAGACCAACGAAATTCCTGTAGGTTTCTACATCCATACAGCTAAATATGCTTTCAATTATTTTCCTGGCATGGTTAAAGAGGAGTTTCAATCGTGTAAGGCCTTTATGTCAGGATAGTAAAGCTGTGTCTTTTAGAATGCTATTGATACTGTTCTGGTCATGTCCAACCCTGTAACTGCAGCAGTGAAAGGCTGGGCTGTCCCTGTGTGTACCTGAGCAGGAGGGAAGAGCTGAGCAGCACTCCCCTTCATATTTAGGGATTAAGGACAATTATTCCCTGCCTATGGGCAAAAAGGGCACGGAGGATAGAGAAAAGTAGAGTGGTACAGGGACATGATTCTTCTCCTCAACTACTTATCAATCTTTGGAAAAAGTAGAAGCACAACTGTAGCATGATTAGAAGGAAAGGTTCAATTTCTCCATCTTCCAAGGAACTCTAAATTTTAGGAGGAAAGGCCAAACAAAAATGGCCAAGTTCTGCACTGACCTCAGGAGCAGCCTATTTGCCTGTTCAGAAGCTCTCTTGTCATTCAGAAAATTCTCAAAGGCTTTCAGTGCAGAGAAGCTGATTTATGCTGCATTTGAATCCATGCCATAATTGATCTGTCCCTGTTTTCCATGTCATGTTTCTGTTTCCAGTGTAAGGAGCATTCTGCTTAAGGGTTTGCTCAGAAAACGAGAACTTTGTCACTGTAACCTTCTAAAGTACCACATGGTGAAACTGAGGGATTTGAGGTGGCAAACAAGGTGGCACTAATGGTTAAAATCCACCAACACAAACTGGAAATGGGATCTGAAAAATAACCCCAACCGTTTTGGAGATTATTATGCGTTAGAAATCAGGGAATAATTTGAAAATTGCTTTCAGGTATTATGTTTGCTAAAATTGCTTTCCTACCCTGACTGAATTGCAGAGTTATTATCACCTACCCCATGTACCAGATAAGCTGTAGCATTTGTAACCTGAGCATTATTCTTATCATAAGGGTTTCATTAAGAGCTTCCATGTGATACTCCAGTGTTTATGTGCACACACACGTGTCCCACTGCTCTGTGTGTGCATCATCAAATTACTTTCCTTTTTAATTGCAAAATCCAGGTTGCCTTTGTGCATAATACAGGCATTATGGAGTGGGGGAAAAGAACAGCATAAGAATAAGAGAAACTCGATTTCCTGAAATTCAAAGTATTCTGTCAGTGTGTGTTAAATGCACATAGCAGAGTGATCAGTTGGAAAAAAAAAAAAAGAAGCAACAACATGTTTAAAAAAATAATTTCAGTACATCACCTAAGCACAATAAAGCACTTAATAGCATAGAAACTTGAACTTCATCAAGGAGAAAACAACAGCAGCCCCTTCAGTTTTCAGACCCTGGTTTTGGCAGGAGTGACAAATCTTGGATCAATTTCTCATTAAGTTGGTAATTATTAATTTTAATCCTAATACACAAAGTGAATGTTTCATCTTGGAAAACTGGACTTGGAAAAGAAATATTGTCAAAGGTCTGCAGCTTCATTCCTCCAGGTAGAAGGAGCAAAGTCTTGGTGGGCTGAAGTCATGGTGCAATTTTCACACAAAGCAGGTGACACCAGGACCTTCTCCTCACTGACCCTGTGGGATTCATTTCCAGGGGAGTTTCAGGAGTAAACTAGCTGAGTTTTGTCTTATCTTCCTCTATACAATGGTTTAAAGTTTCTGACTTGAACATACCTCCACAGGCAGCAGGATTCTCCCTGAAAGTGCAGACTCCCAACAAGAAGGCAGAAATAGTGCAGGCTGTCAGCAAGTCTGTGTGGAGACCCCCCCTTTGAAAGAGGCATTCAATCCCCCTCAGATTGCCACTAAACCTGCTGGCCACCTCTAGGATTGTGCCTGGACTTACACTTCCTTTTTTCTCTTGTCACCTATGCAGGGGATTTAGGTTCTGGAAACTACTACTATATTTTTTCCAATTTGACCCAACAGTGGCCTCAGTACATATTATTATCAGCCATTGGGGAGCACTGCAGAAAAGGCTGCAAAGATAGAGCTATCAAGTCCACGTGAGCTTGGTTAAAACATGTTTCTTTCATGTAGAGATGATGAAAGACCCGTGGAGTTAGGGTAGGTCATGCATCACGGAAAAAGTACACATAAAAGTTGTCCCTTGCACAGTTCTCTCCTTTGTCAGTCCATTATTTACCATAAATACACCTTTTGTCACTACCTATGTCACTACCACTAGCCTGTTTATGTTAATAAAAAGCAGACTGACAAAAAACTGCTCTCCTGTACACGGAGAAAATACCCACTGATTTCAGAGTGGTCCAAGGCTACTAAGACACCATGTATGGTTTAAATATTTACATATGGACATGTGCTGCTCCAGGTTTTCTAGATCTTTTTAAAGGGATTTCTCTACATGGTCTTCTCTTAAATTTTCTGGTGTACAATGAACTCTGCCAAGCCCAGGTTAAAATGCCACTTTAACTCACCTGATAGGATGGAATCTGTGCCTTCTGAGTACCAGCAGCTCTCATCCTCTGGTGCTGGGCGCTAAAAGTGCACTAAAAAAAAAGTCAAACAATAAACCGCTCTAGACAAAAAGGAATAAAAGTTTTCCTCCTTTCTCTCACACCTTTTACTACTCTTATTATATATTATAGATGCTATATTGCTAAAAAACATGGAGAAGGTGTTTCCATTTGTGCAGATACATGAAGTACAAAATATGTTAAGTGAATGATAAAAATGGTGGAAGATTTGCCACTTTACACTGTTCTCAGCAATACATTTACTTGCCTGTATTTATTTAGCATTGCTTGTTAATTTGTTTATTCTCCTTACTTCTAGTCTTTGCAACCTCTTCCACAACATCAATCTGACAGCTCCTTCTGCCAGCCTTCCAAATTTTTCTGCAAACTTCCAAGCTTATGCTATGCCCTCTTTCCCTCAAAACTTAACCACGGTTTTTGGGAGTGTTTTTGTTCCTGGCAGGACTGCCAGTGTCTGGTGGCAACCTCTGCATGGGCAGAGGCTCCCTGCAGAGAAATGGCAATGTTTTCCTTTTCCCAGAATGTTGTGTCCCCTCGCTGTTCCGCTCAGTGTGCGGTTCCTGGCCAGAGGAGCACTTTGTCCCGTGTGTCATATGAGCCCTCCCTCCTTCCTGCTCAGCATCATGAGATTACTGCTAACAATAATAATGCCAACATTCTGAATTTACAAAATAAAAGGCACAGAGATTAAGTCCTTTAATTAATCCTTGAGGGGAATAATCCAAACATTGCTACCAGAGATGCTGATTTTTTTTGGGACAGGGGAAAAAACCTTCAACGTTGTTTAAAATATTTTCAGAATATTACAAATTACTGACAGCTAAGTGGCAACAAACCTTCTCTGTGTTCCTCAGCAAGCATTCAGAAGCAGCAGCTACTCAGGGCAAGCCTAAATCCACTTTATAGTGGGCTCAGGTGAGGCTGGTCTGTCCTGATGCAGGATGATGGGGTGCAACCAGCACAAAACACAAACAGGGGCTGTCACAGCTGTCACAGACACTCCCCCAAACTCAGATGGAGAATGCATGTCACCTGAGTTGGTCCAGGCACTGGGGATTTTTCAGTCCAGTCCCACTTAGGAGCACCCTTGAAGGAGCTTTGGGCTACAGACACAAGAGCATAGTGTGGTACCAACACATGCTCCTGCCCAGGGGATGCTTCTCCCTGTTCCCTTGGAAGGAACAAGCCAGATTTCACTGGAGTGGACAGAAATCTTTATCCTGACCTTTAATGAAGGCTAAATTGGGTCTTTTTTCACACAGCTCCATGACTTGGTATGAGTAAGAACATTACATCTTCTTTTAAGGGTATTTAGTCACTGTTGACTTTTCCAGTATTGGTGCCAGCTTTTCTCATCTTGTTGGAAAAAAACACCCACAGTGAAGACCCTGGCAGTGCTATAGCGGAGGTTTCATGGTTGTAGAAATCCTAAAACTATCATGTATTCTTCTAACACATGTGTTTGGGAGTGCTAAAACACTGACTTCACCCACAAGTACTTCAGCATTTTACAAAGTTCCACTTCCCTGCCCTCGAGAGCTTTCTATCTTAAACAGCAAAAACAAAAGAAGGGAAGAGAACAGAAAAATATTTGTTTTTAAAAAAAGACTCTGGTCCTTTGTTTCATCATTTTTGTCAGAAGTTGTAAACAACTTTTATTGCAACAGTAAATGAACTGGTATGTCTGTGAGAGAGTACTGAAAACTAAATATAAAACTATGTATAATTACTTTTCAGTAATTAAATATTTCTTCTGTCCTTCAACAAAGACTGAAGGCTGAAAATACCTGGGAATTGTTCCCTGGCCTCTTATAGGAGTCAGTCCAAATTCTATTAGCTCCAGTGGAAGGTGGTTCAGACCCATAATTTTATTCTGTGAAATGAATGGAACAATTTCCCAAGAAGATGGCACTGATTCAGGAACACTAATTGTAGAATTAAATATGAATAAAGCTATCTTTAAAATTATACCCTCAGTAAGGCCTGGTGAGCATTTCTTACCCTGCAGCCATAATACATTTCTATACTGAAAAAGTTCTATAGTGTCAATAAATATTTACACCTGCCCTGATCCTAAAAATATCAACAAAAAGATGAAATGCAAAGAAACACTTGGAACATGGATTTATTTGATTTATTAATTAAAGTACATTTAGGAGTTTCAGTATTAAGGAATGTTGTTATTGTTATTACTCTTGCTGTACTAGGAATAGCAGTTCTGCTCAGAGAGGGATGCTGATAAGTCTGAAAAAAA
The DNA here is from genome assembly GCA_013397155.1 of Irena cyanogastra. NCBI lineage: Eukaryota > Metazoa > Chordata > Aves > Passeriformes > Irenidae > Irena > Irena cyanogastra. The sequence goes on along the minus strand of VWZV01012753.1, from coordinate 227,201 downwards.
ATGATCCAAAATCTATGCAGACGTGCCTGGGACAGCAATAGGAAGCACAACACCTACAAATTCAGTTCCTGAGAGGAGGAGGCAATTCAGACAGCTGAACTGGTATAGGGAGGACTGAGAGCGAGCGAGGATGAAGGATGCAGTGGACCAGGCAGGGTCTCTGGGAATTTTTTTACTCCATGACTCAGAACAGTATGATTTGAAAGCATTTTTCCATTTAAAAAAAAATACACAAAATGACAACAGCGAAGCCCAGCTTTCAAGTCTGTGTATAAACATCAGTGCTCGGTTTTGAGACTTGTGGTCCTTAAGACCTCCTATTTTATTTTCAAACAGCATACCCCCTGCCAAGGAGTTACATTTTTTCCCTCTTTAAATAAGCAGCTAGGGTAATGGCGTGATGAACAAGTTTCATTTCTTTCTGTTCAGTTTTTTCCATCTTTAATACAGCCTCCAGCAGGCCAGATGGCACCAATGCAATTGCTAGTAAGTCAATACATCTGGCTGCATTCCTGAAATGACAAATCTGATGGATAGAGCCCCAGCTCCTATACAAAGCCTCTTTTCAGAACGCTCTCCCTGGTACTTGTCTGCTTTAAGCAAAACCTAATGTGTGAAAACAAAATAAAATTGAGCTCTTTCAGCACCCCGCACTAACGTTTCATTTGCAGTGTTTTTCTTAACGCTGCCCTGCTCCTGTACCTCGGCCCTGCTCTGACCAGAGCTCACTTTTTGGCACAAGACAGGCTCTGTTTGAAGCCCTCCCTCCTCTGGAGCCGCCAGCAGTTCAAAGCAGGTTACAATAAACACTCTGAGCTTTGCTCATTAAGAGCAGCAAGATTGTTTAGGAAATTGTCCTCAAAGAGAAAACAATCTGAGAAAAGCAGAAATTGAGCAAGTGTTTCTTTCAGCCTCAATAATGTCTCTTCAGGCAAATTGGGAGTCAGAAATAGGTGTGACCTCCTGGCATCAGCAGAGCAGAATCTGTCAGCGAGGCACTGATTCTGCAATCCCAGCCATGCAAGGTGCAAGGACTTGCACAGGATCCATGGATTATTCACAAATCTGCAGATAAACCCCTGGAGGGAGTTGTTCAGACGGACAGGAGAGTGTGCAGCAGAAAATCTACACCAAGAACAAGTCAGGTGTCACCCATCTCCAGAAAAGAGCGGCCCGCTGCACATCAGGCGTTCACCACCTCTTAGACAACATTAGACCTCATCTGCTTTCATAGGTATGACTTGGGAAAGCAACCAGCACCAGATAAAACACAAAAACCCAAAAATGTGCAACTCCACCAAAGAACTGCTGTCCCCATAGCTGTATTTCACAAAAATAAAGCACTCTGTGAGGTGTGATGCTCATAATTTCTGTTTATTCATCACTGACACACTTGTGGAAAGGGAGAATTGATTTCTGTGGTAACTGCAGTCCCTGCCATGATAAATATCAAGCAACTGACCATTTTAAGTCACAGCCCCTATGTTACTTACACAAGAAGTGGCTCAATCCTTTAAACACTTACCCTTAAAAAATAGTACTTGGTCTCCTGACTATACCTGCTGAAGACACTGAGATGGCTCAGGGCATAACAAAGCTATAAAGAAATCTAAATATAGAAATCAATAAACTCATTATAAACACTCACTGCAGTAGTGAACAACTAGTGAGTAAAATGCTGTGTCCAGTGGGTTAAAGATCCATCATTCCATCACAAATACAAGCCATGATTTTGAGTCTGAGCAGCCCCACAGTGAGCATTTCTGTCTGCAACCCGAGCTGAAGAGTCTCAGTCCAGAACATCAAAAGTGCAACAGGCAAAAAATTTCTGATTTATTGGGTACAGTCTTTGGGCATAGAAACAAAAATGACGACAGTGAGGCTTTCCTAACATTTGTACTCTGCACCAGGGCTCGAATTCCCTCAGAACTCGGGGTTTTCTCCTTAAAGGGGCAAACCAGCTCAGGTGGAGCATTTCAAACATACCTCTTGCAGCTCAGAGCTCATCTCCAGGCAGAGAGCATCGTGTGCTCAGGGGCAGATCCCCTTCAAAAACCCCTGCCCTTTTCTTCTTAAAGCTTTTAGGATTCATTCTGTCTCAGCTATATCCCATATGGAGAATTAAGTTACCTGCAGAGGGGCCTTTTGCACAGTTCAGTAATACCAAAGTTTAACCTCTATTTAAGCTGATTTCATTGTTTTAACTTTATTTTTTATGCAATATGGAAATAAATATGGTTTAAGTCGCAGCAGGACTCAGGGTCTGGGATGACCCTGATAAGTACAGCAGAGATAAGGACCCATCTGTCCATTTCTCTGTACCACAGCACCCTTGGCCTGTTTCTCACATGTGTTTGGGGAAGAAAGGAGAGGAGTTGTGGGTTTTTTAGCCTATCGCTAGATTATGTGGGTAGCCATAAAAATCAGATTCACATTTTTTGCATTTTTTGGTGAGCAGTGAAAATAAAATCTTGGGCCTTATCAGTAATTTATGTGTAAATAATTTCAGCATTATTCTAAAAACAGCAGTGCAAAAAATACTTCACATACCTCAAATATCAGTAATCAGCAATTAAAAAAAAAGAACTTTTTCCTCACCACATAAATTAGAATGTAAATATCTATACACAAACTTACACATGGAAACACCCAGCCAATGGATTATTAAAAGTTATCACTGAATTTATGACACAAAATTGAGTCTTCACAGCATTGTTTCCAGTGCTGAAGACACTGAGGTTCCAGATGCCAAGCTACTATTATTTAAAATATCCCCAACCATCAGAGAGAGCCATAGAATTATTCTATAAATATTCTATGCAAGAGTTAAAAAAACCTAAACCTGACAGCTAACATTATGAGTGTTTAGAAGAGGAAATTTGAGAAAAAGAGAGCATCCTATCAGGTATAAGGGGCTCTAGGATTGGAAGAGAGTGAAGGAGTCTTATTCTCCACAGCTTTCCATCATTTTTCTCTCACTGTGTTACTGTTTGTATTTCTCACTTCTTAACCGTTATTTCAGCTTTCAATCTACTGCAACCATTAATTATCTGACTTTTAGATTCCTTTAATCTCTGCAGGTTGCTTGCCTAGCTGTCCTTTGGCAAGATACTGTATGTGGGTGAATATTTTCTATTTTGTCCATTCATTTTTATCAAATGACACATTTTAAATTGCCTCATTTTTCCATGCAATTTTTGCCTACGAGAGTAATTGGTGCAAGGACTTAAATCATGTAATATTAGAACATTCTGAAATAGCAGTAATGATCTAAAAATAGAGAATGCTTTTGAAAAAGCTTTCATTTATGGGGAATCCAAATTATGCTAATTTGGAAATACATTTAAGGAAATTTGGATAGGTTGTGCAGCCAGTGATTTTTCACCGCTTTCATTTTGCACAGCCACATTCCATGCTGATCATCTGAAATCAAAACTTCCCTGGCCTTGTCACCCTCCTTAAGTTGCTTAGTGAAACAGCACTGAGAAAGTGCCCTGTTTTTGAATATTTATCCACTGAGTCATGTACTGAAGCCTAAAACACAGTGATGGAGGGGGAGTCTCCACACATTAAGTCACCTTTCAGGATTTGGCCAGGGAGAAAAGGAAAGCGCACTGGCTATGTTTGGAAAGACCCTGGGGGGAGAAGGGGAATCAAAGAAACCACTCTGAATGTGCTGATAGTAAGATGAGCATGAAAATCCATGTTTTATAGGTACTTATGCCCCATTGGAGCTTTTTTAAAATCTGCCCTTAGATATTCAGGTGATAGGAACTGTGGAAAACAGATGGTAGCCAGCCCTGGGGATACTAATTACTAGAAAATTAGCATAGCTGAAAATGACATAATCCGAAGTGAGCAGGGATTGGATGTTAAAGCTTGTGCATTATACAAAATAATAAACAATACAGTTGTCTTCTGATTGAGTGGCTGGACAGAGGCCCTGCAGATGGTTACTGCTCCCTCCAGATTTGATACAGGCACCTTTTATCACTGGGCTTGATGAACTTTTCCAGTCTTTTCCCACTCCTGAGTGTGGTGCAGCCCCAGCCTCCACCAGAACTTCCAGCCATTACTGCAACATTATTGTTAATAGAAGAGAAATAAGTCCCAGCCACATTAGCAATGCAAATATATCTGAACTTTGTGTTAGATCTGATGCCATTATGGAGAAAACCAGTAACCCCACTGTAATCTATCCCTAGGAAATTTAATTAGGCAGTTAGATGTGGGCACTGTTGCTCCGTGATTAGCACATCACGGGGATTCACCATCATTAGCAAAGGTAATGACTGTTTATCTCATCCCTCAGGACCATCCACCAGCTCTGACAGCTTCACCTCTCTCATTTTCTAGTCTGAGTGGAGTCAGGAAGGTCTGGGAAAGGCTGTGGGATTTGGAGATTGCTCCTTGGAAACATGTGCTCAATAATTTGAGGCTCAGGCATAACTGACGTGGTTTTGAGCTGAAGTCTGACCCACAAGTTTTCATTCAATACAAGAAAAGATGCTGGAATCACAGTTTGGATCTTTGCCTTCTTGGATTGATTTTCTTAAAGCACTGGGTCCTGAGTGCTTTTATCCCTGTTTTTCAACAAATAACACAGGACAGATAATGAGTTTTGACTGACATTTTGTGGGATTCTGAGGTTTTTTGTGAAGCAAAATGTAGTGGGTAGGAGAGTCCTGTCTCTGCCTCTCACTGCACCTCCTCAGATGCAGAATAAATGTCCTGGATTCAGACGTCCTCCTCCATGGAAAGAGCCCCTTGGCACCTGATACCCTGGTGTATCTGTGTAAGAGATATCATGTTATCAGTGCTGCTCAGAACAAAGCAGCCCATTGTTTTGGGTTCACAAGAAGTTATATAGATTAAATCATTCTCCAAAGACTGTGGTTCTGGAAAAAAAAAGTAGCATATATGAACGTAATAACCAAGTATGCGTCCCATTATTTTAGGTTTCGTTTCAAGAGAAAACAGAAAATTTGAGATCATATCTAAGCAAGAGCAACCTGTGGCCATTATAAATAGAGGTCCTTTTCAAGGTCCATTAAGCACTAATCATACCTGAGATTAAGGGAGAAGGGGGAACCATGGGTCTAAGATTGTTTGAAGGGTACATTTCATACTAGTAAGAAATTTAAGACAGAGACAGGTCAGGCTGAGTTCTGTTTAATTTAAAAGATACTCATCTCGAGCATTAGTCAGAGGTCTCGGGATACTGGATGTCCTTCTTGTTACAGTGCACAAGGAAAAAGTGAGGAGAAGGAATTTCAGGAGAAGAAAGAGGACTACAGTCCTGATTCAGTCCTAGTTTCCTCCATTTCCCCCAGAAAAATACAGTTTAGGAGCCAGTCTTAGAATTATTCTCCCAAATTTTCAAGTTGCTTGTCTAAAACACAGATTTAAAATACCTTTATCCACCCCTAACTTGACAGTTGACTTGCTGGTCTATGAAACATCCTTCTGGGCAAGTTCTGCTGTTCTGCAGGAGTGGTTTTCTCTCAGTGCTTCAGCATTTGCTCCACTCATCCAGGCAGTCACTGTCTGCCAGCTGCACCCTTGTCCACACACTGCTGGGACACAGGCAGGCACCAGGCATGGGCTCCTATCAGAAAAATCAGATAGATAAATCAGATAAATCCCTGTGCTGTCAAACAGAAGCACGGCTTCCTACTGAAAATGGCCTTACCAACTACTATGCACAGTTTGCAGTGACTGAAATCTGAAATACAAGTACCATGATTAAGTTCTTTAAGCTGGAGAGGGACTTTTTTGACAAGGGTGTTTTAGCGACAGGACAAGGTGGGATGGCTTTAAGCTGCCAGAAGGCAGGGTTGGATGGGATATTGGGAAGGAATTGCTCCCTGGGAAGGTGGTGAGGCCCTGGCAAAGGGTGCCCAGAGCAGCTGTGGCTGCCCCTGGATCCTTGGAAGTGCCCAAGGCCAGGCTGAACAGGGCTTGGAGTAACCTGGGATAGTGGAAAGTCCCTGCCATGGCAAGGGGTGGCAACAAGATGATTTTGAAGGTCCCTTCCCACCCAAAACACTCCATGATGCTATGATTCTGAACGTTCTTGATTGAGATGAGCAATGAACATTTCAGCCTGAGCCTAATGGTGAGGATCTGGTGATTTAACACAGCTCTGGCAGCCTGTTCCGAGCAGCAGCTGAATCACCCGAGAGCCATCAGCCACCCAAGCCATGGGCACCCATCTCCTTCCCAACCTCAACACATTCCAAGCATTCAATCCATTACCAGTTTGGACAACGGACCAAGGCACTCAAAGGCCTGATCCAAACCCAGTCAGACCCACTGGTCTCCCTCAGCTCCAGCCCGGCCTGGCCTGGCCTGGCTCCATCAGCCCCTCATGAACCCGCAGGCCCCGCCCCAGGCCCAGGCAATGCCAGACCCCTGCTCCACCGGCTGGGGAAACAACCCCAAAACAAGGTCAGGCAGGAAAACATCACCTTTGAAATGGAAGGAGGTTTCTGTAGCACATTATCACGTAATGTAAACAACAGTGACACCAGAGACAGCAGAAGTTTGCAGCTGTATTATAAACTTTCTTCCATTCTCCCTGCCTAGGAATAAGTCATCCAAACAAGCCCTGGCAGTTTTGACTGCTCAAGAAACTTTATGGCTGAGAGCTGCACAGATGATTTACTGCCATGTCCCCTTTTTCCCCTCAAGCTTGCACTAAACTAGACCTCCACAATTGTTTAATGGGGGGCAGCACACCCACCTTTTTCTTTTTTTTTCTTTGTCCTTCTCATGAGGAAACTTGTTTTACAGTTCTTGTGAAAGAATCTGTGACGTCTGATTACAACATGGAGCTGTAAATCCAAGTCTTAAAAACAGCATCTCTCTTTTGGGTTTTTGTTTGTTTGTTTTTGGGTTTTGGGGTTTTTTTTTGTTTTTTTTGTGCTCAGCAATAGCACGTTTGTTTTAATGAGCCAACTGTCTGGGTATGAGAGCACACGACTGGGGAGGGAGAGGAGATAAGACAAAGCTCCTGCTGCATCCCTGTGATGGATGCTGCTCTAGCAAAGCACAGAACTTCTACTTAAGCTGTTTATAAACTTCAGGCCAGCTCGTTTGTGCTTGTGAAACAGCCTGAAAAATGAAGCCCCAGGCCAAGCCCCAATGCACCAGGCTACTGCAGAGAAGATACCATTTTAACTACATTGCCTTCACCAGTCTGAGATTTAATTATGGAAATGCTACAAGAGTCTTCACTTAGCCCATGAAAATTAACATATGAAAAGTAATCGGTTTTGTATTAACTTAAGTAGAGGACAAAATCAAAGGAAATGCAACCAACTTTTACAGGAACAGGTGTTTTACCGAATTAAATGCTTCAAATTCAGCACAAAATATTTCATCTCGGGTTCTGAAAACTGAAAAATCTCAATTCTACTTTCTCCAGTTTCAGTTTTTTTCTTCTCCCTTCTCTTCTTCCTTTCTCTCTGCAGAAAGCATGAAGCAGTATAAGATACTAAAAATACAAGGAAGTCCAAGTTTTTTATTTCACTAAGATTTTTTAGTTAGAAAAAAATCACAAACATTAAGATGGTATAAAAGTGGGATTGAAACTACATTATTAACGTCTAATTTAGAGCAATTTTAAAAGGTAAGTATTTTATGTGTAGATCTTTCAATAAGATATACTCTCTCAAATAATCACAGAACAATCAAAAAATATTCAAGCTGATTATTTTATTCAATGAAGTTTTCATTCATCTCTAAATAGCACCGAGGTCTTGGGGGAATAACTTGTTTATTTTTTCATTCATTGTGACAAATGTTTGACCACACCATGAGTTTTGCTGTTGATACTAATAATTTATGTTTCAGATTCACATGCTGCTGTTTCAGAAACAATGGGGCTGACCTCTTCTGTTAAGAACCATCAATGAAACAGCAATGTTTATTTATTTAAGAGGAAAACAGCCTGGTCTCTAACTTGCTTTGCTCAAGATAGAGCAAGATATCAGCAACAGTCCACAAACTGCATTTGATATTAAAACACCAGAGCTACAATTTAAATCTAAATCAAGGTTTGAATTCTATTCAGCGAAAAAGAAAAACTCCTTAATGTTTTTCTGTTAAATCAGAGCTTTTCCAAGATCAGCTTTTAAATCAAGTTTTCAACATCTTACAAATAGGACTCCAATGGTATTTACCTGTCACTCTGAACCAAATCCCAAATGACTTTTCAGTTTCACCACTTAAGATTGAGTCCTTGTGAAATTTAAAGGAACTCTAAAATGAGGCCAATACCTGGTGTCTGTAAATCGTTTTGTCTTAGTTTTTTTAAAAAAAAAAGATGCAGCAGGGGGACACGTGATTTTTTTTTTAATTTAGTCATTTTTTATAATCTTTTCTTTGATTCTATGGAACTATATTCAGAATGCAGCAGAAAATGAAAAGTCGTTTGGCAAANATATAAATATAAATAATACCTACATGCTTGATCTGGACTATTCAGGTAGCCTCCCAAGCCAGCCACAAGTAAAGTTAAACTTTCCACATTAATGGATTAATCATGAGTTAAAACAAAATCTAGGACTTTTCATGTAGACTTACTATTTAAAAAAAAAATTAAAATATTCATTTGCAAAGAGATCAGAATTAGTTATGTAAGGACCCAAGGATGCTGTCACTTTTGGAAATGCTAAGGAGAAGAGAAACATTTCAGGCTGGGAAAACAGTGCCTGCCTCTTAGGAAGGGAAATTGTTAAAGTAAACGAGATTCTCTCATTCCAGAAGTATTTGAACAATGGTTAGTTTCAGTTTAGCTGCTGAACTTTCCGCAGGCTGGGTGTGCTCACAGCACAAGGTGTACCAGCCCTGGAAAACCATCCATCAAGCTGGAATGCCTCTGCATCTGCTGCTTGAGCTTTTTCACTCGGGCTGCACAATTTGAAACCAGAAAGTGTCAGAACTCTGGTTTTAGCCTGGATCTGCAGCTTTTAAAGCCCAGCACAATTTCCTGCACCCCAGCACCACCATCCCCCGCACCTTTCACAGCACACACTCCACTTGTACTCACCACTGCCCCAAAAAACGCTGCACACACATTTCTGGCTCCCAAGGAAAACATCAGGGAGTGGGTGTACTTCCTTCAGATTGCATTGTGCTCGAAGATAAGCCAAGCACAAAACAAAGAGCACATTATGAGCAACTGGAATAGCTGCTTCTGAGGTTTCCAGGGCTTCAGTAAGTTTAAAGTGAAGTGGATATTAATGACAAACAGCNTGCAGGGGCAGAAGATCCCACAGAGCTTTGGAGAGCAGGGAGAGGTTCAGATTAAAATTCACTATCTCAAATAAAAAACATCTCTAGTCAGTCATAGAGCAGTGGACTGCCCTTCTCTCTTAGATGAGCCATTAGAGGGGACATGGACACATATGTGAGATTAGATCCACAGCCACATCAGGATTTTAGCAGCAATACCATTGTCCATAAACAGGAGTGGGTAGCAAATATGGATTATGGTGCTTTCTGCAAATTCAGAATCCTTAAACACTATTGTGCTCTTATGTCCTTCCTACTCCCNTTTCCACATTAATGGATTAATCATGAGTTAAAACAAAATCTAGGACTTTTCATGTAGACTTACTATTTAAAAAAAAAATTAAAATATTCATTTGCAAAGAGATCAGAATTAGTTATGTAAGGACCCAAGGATGCTGTCACTTTTGGAAATGCTAAGGAGAAGAGAAACATTTCAGGCTGGGAAAACAGTGCCTGCCTCTTAGGAAGGGAAATTGTTAAAGTAAACGAGATTCTCTCATTCCAGAAGTATTTGAACAATGGTTAGTTTCAGTTTAGCTGCTGAACTTTCCGCAGGCTGGGTGTGCTCACAGCACAAGGTGTACCAGCCCTGGAAAACCATCCATCAAGCTGGAATGCCTCTGCATCTGCTGCTTGAGCTTTTTCACTCGGGCTGCACAATTTGAAACCAGAAAGTGTCAGAACTCTGGTTTTAGCCTGGATCTGCAGCTTTTAAAGCCCAGCACAATTTCCTGCACCCCAGCACCACCATCCCCCGCACCTTTCACAGCACACACTCCACTTGTACTCACCACTGCCCCAAAAAACGCTGCACACACATTTCTGGCTCCCAAGGAAAACATCAGGGAGTGGGTGTACTTCCTTCAGATTGCATTGTGCTCGAAGATAAGCCAAGCACAAAACAAAGAGCACATTATGAGCAACTGGAATAGCTGCTTCTGAGGTTTCCAGGGCTTCAGTAAGTTTAAAGTGAAGTGGATATTAATGACAAACAGCCACTTTTTTGACTGAGCTCTGCCATGGCTTTTTTTCCTGGGTGAATCAGGAGAGGACAGAGCTTACTGATAGTGCTGAGGTTGTGGTGTTGGTCAGTGAGAGGAAGGTCAGAAATGCTGTGGTGCTCATCTGCTGGAGCAAATATCACCTAGGGTATGGACAGAGAGGTAAATTTACCCAGGTTTGTTACTTTTCAGTGCATATCAGAGCTCCACAAAGCCTCCCAAGAACCTGGCTCACTGGGGTGAAACATTCTGGGTGAGAAGTGCTAGGCAGAACATGCTCCAAATGGAGCTTACCTACGTTGCATAAAATCTTTTATCATAGAGGGATCTAGCGAGTTTTCTCAAAAAAATCCTCTCCCACTTCTGATGTTTGCAAAAAGCTTCTGGCACTTGGCAAGCTGAGCATCCTTGAGTTAGGAAAAAGACCTTTTATTTGTCTCATCAAATTCTTTTTGGTTCGTGTTGATATGAAATTGTTAAAAATCTCCATTTCCTTTCTCCAGCCTGCCAAAATAGCAATTAACTGCAAAAGGTGGCTGATTAAAGTCTCAAAGCAACACAGAGCTTGGAATGATTTTAGCTCTAAGTGATAGTCTCTGCAAGTGAAACCATTTGTTTTAAATTCTGTTATCTGGAATGTACTACCTAAGAGCAGCTTGTAACACACAGAGATTAAGAGCAGTGGCTTAGAAAAGAACTATGAAGACTGCATTCAAATACTGGGCTTTTTTTAAAAAGGAAGAAGAAAGTACCATAGAGAAGTTCTAGAACTGAACTTTACTACGAATTTGTGTAGAATAACTTGCCATCAGCTGAATAATTCCTTGCTAAGACAGCACAGAAAATCAGGGTAGTTTGCCTTTAGGGGTATTTGTAAGTATTATAGTGAAAATACCAGCCCTAACAGAAAGGGTAAGGCTTCACCACATTGTTTTTTCCCAAATAAAAAATTTGGACAGTGCTAGGATTGCCACTCTGAAGGATCTGGCTGGTTTAGGCAAGAAAACACCAGAATTAACCTCTGGAGAGATCCTGTCAAAGCTGTCCCCAAGTCAGTGTTGGCACTTCACATGGTGCAGCATTTTCCTAGTAACAACAGCAAATCTAGTAATGACAGATGTAGATTTCTAAAATTACTACAGAAATACTTCCACTGAAGCATCATCAAGCCAGTAATACCTCCAGAGTTCTCAGGTCTCTGGATCTGAGTTATACCAGGTACAAGAAATGACAACAAGTCACGAAAGTCATTCATTGGCCATTGATTTCTTTAAATATCACAAATATTAGCAGGCTTAAGATACGAAAAATTAACAGTCATGTGGTCCAGAGCAACTGTGCTGACCTGAGTTTAAATATCATGTGGAAAAGGGTAGAAGCCTTCAAATGGACTCTTATACTTACATTATGTGTTATCATAATGCAAACCAGCATAGAAACATCAATCACATGATTTGGTTTTTTCTGGTTTTTTAAGTGGTGTTTCACAAATGCAAACTACTAAGAAGAACAAAGTAGGGAGAATACAAAATAGTCAAATAATTTCGTTATATGCCTTATGACTGCATGTATTACATTTTATATCTATATAATTCAGATAATTAAACATCAGATAATCCACACAGACTCTGCTTTGGCCATTTTACAGGGATAATATTGCCACAAAAATGATTGAGAACAACTGGCATGGTGTAATATGTGGCTCTTTAGAGCCTGCCAGTACCTAAAAGTGGGGAAAAGACCCAAAAATGTATCTTTAAAACTAATGGCATAGGAAATCTAAAATGACATGCATTTAACTGCATAAGAAGGAACAGCATTTCTAAGAACCTACATTTCAAAGGTCTGCTAGGCTGAGACAAAACCTGACTTTGAGAAGCAAGGTACCACAGAGAATACAGGAAGGAAAGTACTAGGAGTAGAAGGAAAGCACTTTTTCCTGACTACAAAACCTGGTTTATGGCTAAACATTCATCATGGGCAATCTAGGAAGACTCTTTCTTGCCACCACATTCCAGTTCTCCTAGAAAGCCAAAAATCACTGACATGATAAAAGATGTTGGATCCATCATTCTTAGCAAGAAATCCTAAAGAAAATACACCTCTGTAAAACTCAGCATTTAAACATGCCTGGGTTTGGAGCTTTCTTTGACATAAATAACTTAGTTCTTTCGAATTTCATCCTTTTGGATGACCTCCTATATTCTAAAAATTATTTGGTACTTTTTTTTAAAGTGTCAATGTTTAGTATGATCATATGAGGCTTCATTAGAAAAAAAGGTCTTGTAAAGATGAACTCTAAAGGTTCAAACCCCAGAATTTTATTAAAAAATATATCTCAGGTTTTAGCTGTTCTAACACCTAGCTAAGTGTTAGAGATGGGAAGGACAGACAAGAGGTTTTATATATTCAAGTATAGCAATAGTGAGCTGCAGACTTAATTTTTATTGCCAGAGCAGATAATGCTAGTTTTAAGTTCAACACTTCACAATTTAGATCCTTATCATGCCATAACGTGGTGACTTTGCAAAATAAATGGTGTCCTTCCAATAAGTACTCCTGCTGAAAATATATATCTGAATGAGAATTGAAGTTATTATAAAGCTGTTAAATATTTAAATCTAGTGAAATCTAGTGTTCTGGGATTGTTGCAGTTGGACTTGCATTAGTAAGAATTACTTTGAGTTGCTGAAAAATCTGGATTACAGAGAGGATGTGGAAGAAAGTTCTGGTTTGCAAACATAAGCCACACTCGAAACCAGCTCAGAAAAACATCCAAGGTTTACCTTGAAAGACAAGGGAGGGATGACTGTCATAGAACAAGGCTGAAAACTGTTGGCTAGCTTGCTAAATGCAGCTCATTCCAACTCTTTGTATATTCTTGCACCACAAATATCAGCCTTGACTCCTGAGTCCCCGCTCTGAGCCTTCTCAGTTCCCCCTGGAGGGACAGTCAGAACCCCAGCTCCTGCAGGACTCACGGGCAAGTTCCAGTCTGTTCCCTTGATGCCCTAAGGAGCTGGAACAGAGGCTAGATGGAGTATAAGGGGAATAAAGTGAATATTTATTGAATTGCCTTCAAAGGCCACACCCTGGCAGTACCAGAGCCACAGTCATGGCTCTGCTCAGATGACTCCAAGATGGAAGCAAAAGAGAACTTGGTCACGAGATCTCATATTTTTATAAGTTTTAGTGCATTTGCATATAGGACTTAACTGTCCAATTAACAGCTTCAAATTATGAAGTTTCATCCTCCTTTCTTGCTTGCCTGCCCTCCTCTTTTCGCATTATTTATGCTTTGGGCCTGAAGTTTGAAGAGATTGACCTTGAGTCTCCACCTAGAATAGGATTGTTTTGTCTTCACTGCCCTGTGAAAAGATCCTAGTAACACTTAATAGAAAGCTAAAGCTGCACACCAAAACAGAACAGAAAAACTTGAAACCTGAGGTATCACCCTGAGAAGCCTGGTCAGAGGCGGCAGAGGTTTTTGATGGCATGGCCCATGTGCACCTCTCCCATGCAGAAAAGATTCTTTGTTCAAAGCTCGCTGCCTCTTCTTCCTCTCTCCAACTGTCTGCACCTAGCTCTAACTTATGGTGTGCGTGCTCTTTGCACATTTCCTCTGCTTAGAGAAAAAAGAAACCACTCCCCCCCAAAAAACCCCACACCCAACAAAACCACCACTTTTATGGCCATAAGCCAGGTCTCACACTAGTGATGAGATTTGTATTAAAAGCAGCAGTCAGGTACCTCGATTCCTATTTCCTATATTCCTGTATATACAGAGCAGCCATAAGCTGTGCTACACTTGGGGTACGATATTGTCTTATCTCACAGGACAAAGACTGAATGTCTGTGCCTTGCTACAGGGGGGTCATTTTGCTGCATATTTATTTTTGAGTCCCAGTGTAGCACAGAAACGGGGAAAAGCAGAAGCAATGATTAAACTCTCAGTGTGGAAGGGGAAATTTGAAGCAGGATCTGCCCAGGAGAGACTTTCAGGAAGCATAAAGGAAGATCAAAGTCTGAAACTTCCTCAGGACTTGGTTTGTTAATGTTACCACAGGTTGGTAAATATGAGGTATGAAAAACAAACAGATCCTTTAGCCATATGAACAGATTCCAGGAAAAATCACCCAGACTGAGCCTCTGCACATGGCAAAGACTTCACAGCTTCACGTTGCTGCTTCTCCCTCATGGACAACTCCAGTTTGCATGAGAAAATATTCATCTCTGTAACCCCCTCCTTCATCATCATTCCAGAAGTTTTATGGCCTTATGTGAGCATGGTGGCATCCCACATTTTAACTTCCTCTACAGCAAGAATCAGACTTTTGGACACGGAAAATGGCAAGTTTTTAGCCTTTAGAAGCTTAAAGGAAAGTGACTTTGGGGAAAAGGCTCTGGGAATGGGGTGTAGGTGGAGAGTGATGGTAGTTGCTGTACCTAAAACTCAGCAGATTCTCCTGTCTCTTCTCAGGTGCCCTTTCCTGTAAGCCTGCAGGAGTCCTCATCCCCAGGCTCAGCTTTCCAAGGAGTGATGAGGACAGGAGAGGAGAGACAATTACAACTCTTAATCTCCTTTGTGAAAGAATTTTAAGAATTTAGGCAAATATTCATCAGAAACAAGCCAGAGAGCTTATTTCGCCTCAACCATTTAGAAGGGGTGAACCGAGAAAGGTCCCAAACACTTCTGAGGTCTCAACAGCTCCTGAAATATCCAGAAAAAGGAAAAAGAAAGGGAAAAAAGGACCTGAAAATGCACGTTTCAAAAATAGCTGACATATTTTTCTCTTTGTAAGCACAAACCACAGGAGCAAGTTGAAACCCTGACTTTTCTTTGCCCAATTATTCAAGTGAGGCAAAAAATTTTCTCTTAAACTTCAGCCATAGCCATGAGTAAAGTCCTGCTTAAATATTGACACAGACCAGTATATTCTCCACTACCCAGTGTTTTGTTAGCAATTAAAGTATTAGATAACAAGGCACATGTACACAGCTGGATGGAGAAACCTCAAATTTCTGAACAGCGTCCCAGTTTCAAGAGCCAGCATGGAGTCCAAATGACCTTTATCTTGCCAGTGTTAACAAATTTAGATTAAGTACACAGATACCAAATTCCTTGCATGATTTATCGACTATGTAATGCTAATTTCTGCACCCTTACCATTTGTACAGGCTCATTTTACTCGGCACTGTATGAAGTACCACGTCAAGCACGTGGCAGTGTTGAAGACTAATAGGGATGCTGGTTTTTTTTCTTGGACTATTTTCCCTTCTAAAATAACCTGTGAACACCCTGATAATTGGAAAATCACAGAGCACACCTTGCAGGTCAGGTGGGCAGAGGGGTCACCAAGATGCTGCAGAGCAAGGGCACTGCTCTGGGTGGGATGGAGCAAAGACCTGCTTGGATTCTGCCTAGAGGCTGAGGCCAAGGTCCTTCTGCATTCTCAGGAGACAGAAAGAGAGATGACAGATGGAAACAGCAACTTTCATTCTGTAAATCAGAAAGGAATGAGAAGGCTGACAGTGGAAACACAGATTTGTCCTGCTTTATTTAAAGCAATGCTGTGCACAAAACAACCGGCTTTGACACGTAGGTAAAAGTGAAACTCAGAGTATTGCTTTACTTTCCAAGGTTTAAAGCTCTTGTTAGAAGCCTTGTAATGACATCAAATTCCAAAACAAAGGTATCTGTTTCCAGATGTCCACCAGTAGTACTTCAATTACATTTGTGTTTGTCTACGTACATCTACATCTTTCTATTCAATATTCTGAAATAATTACATTTTCATTAGTAGGCCAAGTCTGGCAATCATGACTTAGCAACACCAGCCTTCCTCAAAAAATAAAACCAATTTTAAAGGTTTCTATTTTCACACCCTTCACACATGATTATCCCAACATCACTGTTCACTGCCCACCACTTGCACCAGTACAGCATTTTGCATGGTCTGCTAGAAATTGTATTGGTGAAGGCATAAAAATTATAAAACTGAAAGCAAAAATGTGGAGGCAACCGTTGTCCAGACCTATGACTGTAGAACAGGATTCTCAAGGAGCCCTTGCTGCGGTTAGGTGATTTCACATCACTCATTGCAAAGGGAACCCTCTGTCAGCTGATCTGATTCCTCACTAATGCATGAAACAGCTCCTTCTATTTCAGAATAATTCATTATTGACCCTCTCAGCCCTACAGAATTTGAGACTCAATAACACTGTATAAAAACCCACTTCAGCTTTCTCTCATGGGGTATTACTCTTAAAGAACAGCAGAGCAGCACTGTAGTTAAAAGTGGAATATTTATCCATACTCACATTGATAAGGAGAGGCAGTTGTAAATAACACTTATATCCTGGTAAAAATAAGGTTTTTAAGCATGGTGCTTTAGTAGTTGTCTCTTGTAGGCTGGAACATGCTGTGTCTCCCTTCTATGTAAACTCAGAATCATTATTTTAAAAATTAACCAAACACAGGTTTGTATAAAAAGAAATCATTGAGGTATACAATTCCCAGAATACAGCTGTGAGGTCAAGAGGTCAGACACATGCTGTGTGCTAATAGCAAAAGGTTAGAGTGGATTTTTAAATCCATTATGCTCAAGAGTATGTTCAAAATCGTAAAGAAAAGGTTTGCTTCTTACTTGATATCCTCACAGCACATGAAAATCCTGAACACTAAATATGCATTTATATTAGAAGTAAGCTTCTTTCTCTATGACAGAATTATTTTGTAATCAAATGCCACAACCAGATACCACAAGAATAACTTAATGATGTAGGAACACAGAGTTGGCACAAAATAAAGTACAGCTCACAACCTCAGGCTGTGTAAACTGATGCAACTTCATTGGTTATCCATTTATACCCTTTTATTCATTTACTTTGGTAATTCAGAAACCCAATTTAAGATTTAATATGATCTCAGGAAAGAATCCATAACCCTCAAACATCTGCAGTGATAGTCAACTGATCAATACAATGATGGCATTCACATGAGTTTCAGCAGAGCACAATTGAGGGCTTGTGCTGAGCTCTGGGATGTGTGATAAAATATTTTGGTTTAAATCACTCTTGTCTGAAAGGTAAACCTAATCTAGCAACTCAGGATTCTGGCTTCTCCAGAAGGATAAAGGAAAACAGATTTACCAAGCTGCAGTTGGGAATCTCAGCTTTCTGTCTCATGACAGTCAGTTATTCTAGAAACTCAAGTTTATCTGTCAGGTTTTGTGCTTATTTAGGAGTTGAATGAACAACCTGATTTCTCAGTTGAATGCTAGAGACAATAAAGTGTTTGACAGGCTTCACTTCCTTGACTGCAGGGACTCCATGAACAGATTACAACCTGTTTGGATGCTTTCCTTAGGAAAACCACAGCAGGAATACTTTCTTGTATTTCTTGACTGCCCTTCTTTCATCAGTTGTTCATAGAGCTGCTAAATCTCCGTGCTGAAGCCATTTTCTCTGACACTGATCTGCCTCTCTCCCCAGATATATTTTCCAGCCACTGCCACCAGGTTGTTTTGCCCATTCCCTTACACCAATATGCACACTTACCCTGTATGAGACAGCCTGGGGGCAAACCCTGAGCACAGCTTGCACACAAACATCACCTAAAATAACAGAAACCTCCACCAGTGGCAGCCAAAATCCTGCTGTAGAGCCCCAAGTGCCCTTTTCCACTCCCAAACCATCACCTGAGATCTGCCTCTCCTTTGGCATCGCATGCTGATTTCCGGATTGGTGTGACCATTCTGTGGATGAAATGCAACCTTCAGCAAAAGGCAGGAACAAATACATTCTCTATGCTTTTTCTTCTTCTTTCTCCCAAAACTATTCTCCTGCTATGCTTACAAGGCAAAACTGGCAGCATTATTCCCTTCCTCGTTCTCACTGTTGTGATCAGACAGAAGTGCTGCACTCACTTTTTTTCTCCTTTCTTTTTTGCGGTGTTGGGCAAATATCTGCAATACAAAAGTGGCAAATACAAAATTCAACTCATGCTGATGCAAATTATTTTAAAGGTTGCTTTTATATGTGGTCAGGGATGGCAAGACTGCAGTGCTCTTGGTGTGTGAGGTCCAAAGAAGGAAGAAAAAGGCCAAAGTGATTTCACTTCAAAACCCAAGCAAATACTTATGGAATAGTTTGGCAACTATTCACCAGGTCTAGTCTGCATTACATTTTTAATCCATGTCCATTCCTCATTGCCAAACCAGTGAGACACTCCTGCTGTCTACAGTGTTTTCCAGAAAGGACAATATCTTAGTAATGCAGAATTTGGAAGAGCATTAAACAAACAAAAAACCCTCCAGAATTAGTTGCCAATGGTTAGAAGTTATTTATTTTCTCCTCCTTGGGACATTTTTGGCTTGAGCACTGTCTGCATCAGTGTGGAGGTGGCCCCAGACAGGTAACCCAGACCCATCTTGCTGATGCAAAATTAGTTTTGTGTTAAATTCATGAAGCCTATGGCCACTGAAAGAATACTGCTGAGAAAGAATAAACAAAATATGTAAATGGAGCACACTTTAGCTCTAGGAAATAATTTACAGTATGATCAGGAGTGACTGAGAGTTAACAGAAGATAATAATTGCCCTTCTGCATTAAAACATGCTTGCTCCCTCTCCTCATTCTCATGGTTTTGATTACTTTAGGATTGCTCAGTAGGAGATAAACTAAGGACAGCACCTTCAAGTTGGAAGTCTGGTTTATATCCTTACCAGTGAGTCTGGCAACTCCACTTTGTTATTTATGTTCCCTGATCCCAGTTTGTGCGCCAGGTTATAAAAAATCCCAACGAAAAAACCACATATCAAAAATCTTGTCAATACTGTGATGATTGCAGTCATGGCTAAATGACTTTGGATGCCTCTTTAAACCCCCAAAAGTCCTCACTGGAGTTCCTTTGTTGCTGCTGGCAGAGGAGGGTGCTTCATCCACTGGATCCTTTCAGACTTCTGAGGTTGCTGACATTCTCGCTGCATTCTGTGCCAAGTTTGTATTACTATATCTGCAACTTAAAAAAAAAATCGGTTTTAGGCATCCAGATATCCTGCTGGTCATATGTGCAATTTGGAAGTAAACATCCAATGAGAATAATTTCTCTAAAGGCAGCTCCAGTAAGTTTGCATTCATTTAGGGATATTTTGCATGTACTTTCTAGATTCTCAATGTCAAATCTATTTTTTCTTATACATTAATTTTCCTCTTTATCTAAAACAAAATACAAATTGAAGAGCCAGTCTTTTCTGATACAAACAAGAAGCTGCTGGGCTGTGTATGGAGATTACTTCTACCCCAAGAAGGCAACTACTCCAGGCACTTAATTCCACCCTTAACAATTAACTCCTGTGATGGAAGGAATTTTATCTAGTGGAAATTGGACAGAGATCTGGTCTGAAAACTTCCAGCATTTTGCCAATGAACTCATTGCAGGGACACTACTGTGCATATCCAAGGTCTCCAACTGTTTAAACCTCAACGACTCCTCCAACCAAGTATAAATAAAACACAAAAATACTGTCCAGCAAGTTCACAAATCACATCGAAGGAGTAACCCCTCATCCATTAAACAAATAACCCAAAATCTTTCTTTACCACATATTCTTCTTTAAGTCTCATTAGGGGATGTGAGAAGAAATCAAAATTCTCTTCTAGAGAAAGTCATTGCTCAGACATGCCAGTAACGACAAGGATGTTGTGCTAGTACATGCAGCTCATCAGAACCCTTCATGAAACACTGGAAAAAAAGAAAACCAGGAGGGTTTTGTGCTCTATCTGCAAAGCTAAGGGACAGATGTACCAGCAGCAGATGATATTGGTCAGAGAAGGCTGAACACGAGTGGGTCCTTTTCATTGCCTGCCAAAGCAGATCAGCCTTGGAATGTTCCTGTAGGAAGGGGAAGAATTAGAAGTGTCTCTCTGAATCCTGCTGTTGCAGCTGCTTCTCAGACTTTTGACTTCAAACTACAATCCAGCTGCTGGTATTTTCATTCCAATTAAGTTCTGAGTGTTTTTTTAAACAAAATATTTTCATAGACCGACTATTAAATGATTTCATCATGATCTGATTTCAAACAACAAATGCTTACTGAACTGCAGAGACGGAGTCTGAGAAATGAAGAAACGTGTGTTTGGAGATTATAAAAATGCTAAAAGGATTTAACTTGGCAAGCAGAGGCCTGAGAACTCAATTTGACTCAAGGGATGCCAAAGTATCGAGGGCTGTGGTAAACAGTAACCCAGAGCTCCTCCATAAGCTGTCCATTAATAAGGGACCTGAGGGACACATTATAAAATTAACAATCGGAAAAATTAAAACAAATCCAAAATCCAGCTGAGTGTGTGCAATGTCCAGGTTATACAGTCAGTGCAGTAGCTGTCTTTAGAAGATCATCTTGCAGAGAACATGGAAGTGAGGTTTTTCGTTCTAAAATGAATGCGAGATGCATTTTTTTGGCAGGAAAACTGGGAACCAGTAATGCCAGGATGAGAGCTGCTTGGTGCTGATGTGGGTCTGGCACGTGTGCCTTGGGGAGCTTTAACAAGGATGGGCTTCCCTTCTGGGGAAAAGGGCTTCTCTTTCTGGGGAAAAAGCAAATGAGGGAGAGCACATTTTCCCCCATCAGCTGCTTCTTCCCCTGGTGCTGCTGCTGCAGGCAGAGAAGCTCTGATGAGTGGTTTTGCAACAAGAAGCAGAAAAGGTGTTCAGAGAGAGAAGATAAACCTTACAAGCAACAATCCTGTCAAGGATTTGGATTTGGAATTGCAGGGCCTTTCTCCAAAACCTCCTAGCAGCCCTTCTGGAGACAGAAAACTGCTCTGGGCATGGAGCACCAGGAACAGCAGCTGTTGGACTCCATGGTCCAAGACTCTGGTCCAGAATTGGATCTCAACCAGCAAAACACCTGGCACAACATGAACGCTCACCATCTCACAGAGTCACTGCAGGATTCCAGAGAATCCAACACTTTCCTATCAATTATGGGAAAAACATCATGGTCCAGATGTCTGTGGCCATTCCAACACCAGGAGAATGTTGCTGGTTTTTTCAAAGCAGTATGCTTGAAGTCAAGCATTGCACCCTCCTCACCTCTCTAAGAACAGCATGAGGTGGGGATTTAGAGATGGGGACAGCTTCTCCACCACTTTACCCTGAAACCATAAGAAATTCAATCACATGGCTCCTAGCAAAAGGCTTACTTTTAATGGCATCAAATGTCCTTAGACTTTGCTGAGAGAGACCCTCGTTCCTTCTTTAATGGTCATTCTGGAGTACTGGCTCCAGAGCAGAATCAGATAAAGATGTGTTTGTAAGGAAAAATAAATATACAAAAATTGGAACGGGCCTTTTTGTTTGATAGCCTTGTTGACTATCAAACACAGAACTAGGTGCCAGAAACACCAAAAGATTTATGAAGTGACCTAACATATAGATCAAGTAGAAGGACAAAAACTTATTTTTTAAAAAAATTGTATTTGCTTATTGCTGTGGAAGTTGATTCCCTTTTTTTTCCCTCATTGTCAGAAAACTGTTAGGATTTTCTCCACTGGGTAAAGAAGTTCTTGGGACATTGCAGCTTCCCAAATGTGTGTAGGAATATATTCTTTTCTTTTTTGTAAGAATCAACCCAATATATGAACTGCATAGGAGCACAGGCATGAATACTTGAGTGTCTTTCTCTTTTTATATATATGAAGAGCATATAGTAATTTACATTTGTTTGTAGTGGTAACAGATACAACAAAAATATCAACATTTGTTAATGTGTGCAAGCTCAAGGAATACCAAGCATTTCTCCTCAAAAGACATACAATGGATGGAAGAATAAAAATTTACTTTTTTTTGTTTCATTATCTGTATATCACAGCTGCTTTGAAGAAAAAGGATTGCCACAAAGAACAAATAAATAAATGAATAAGTGAAATTAAGCTGCTTCTGGTTGGTGGTAGTTTCCTGGAGGTCAGCTGGTGGACTAAGGCTGTACATAGCAACACAGTGGAAATCAAGAACTCCAGAGTTGTTTAAGAAAGGGTTTACAAATCCAGCAGGCAACTCTGGCAAGTTTGCATGGTATCTTTGTTGTTAATTAATGAAGTGGGAATGTTCCCCCTGAAAAGGAGCATGCTGTTCATGTCTGCTGTGCCTCTCAGAGCAAAAGCAGACACTGAGACTGCAGAAACCACACAGATTTAGTGACTTACCACTTTGTCATCTGATGCTCCCTTTACCCCCACTTCTACCCCAGGACTGAAAGTAAAGCCCTACAAGCTTCTCTTCTCCTTGGCTCTTTTTTGTTTAATCCATTTAGAACCTTTTAGGGTACATTTTGAGAGGCTGAAAACACCCTGGAAAAACCTGGAAAAACAACCATCTTTCCTTTGTTTTCACTCCAGGCCTCCTGAAGCCCTAGCTCTAATGACGTCTGAAAAGGATTTTGTGAGCAGAATCTGGAACCTTCAGCCCAGCTGATTGATTGTGTTTAATTGCCTTTTGGTTTCATCAACCCAGAGCCATAAATCTGCTGTGTGTCAAACAGAGGGAGTCGATTAATGGGGCAGTGGCTGTCTAGTCAGCTTGCAAAGAAATCTCCACAAAATATGGGTGTTTGAGGACGTGTGGTTTTTAAACTACTGATGTGGTGGGCACCGTGATGGAGGCAGGAGGTGCTGGGGGCTCCAGCAGCACAGACAACAAATGTGGCACCAGAAAAAGCGAGGGGCTGCTGCCTCTTCCCCCCTCATCTGCCTGCAGTGAGTGAAACAAAGCTAAGGAAAACCACAGCAGATTTTTCCTCCTTTTTTATTGCGACACCGAGAATGAAGGGAGCTCAGCGCACACAGGCAGAGAAATTGAGGTTCCAGGATTCCACTCTGCATCCAAGGGATATCCTTCATGTCTAGGGCTATGCAAGACAGGCCAGGCATGAAATTCTGGAGTGATTTTAAGGCTTACATGAACCATCCTGAACTTGTTTCCCAAATATTAAGCGAGATGAGGATCCAGAGGAGTTGTCAGCAATGAAGCAAAAAGTCAAATGAGTGGCAAGGAAATCACTGCCAGACACTAAGAAGAAAAAAAAAACCAAAACACCCCACTACTTTTAACTCACAACAATAACATTTTTCCTTTTCCACCATTTTACCATTTTAATCTGATTAGTAACATTTTTATTGGCCCCCTCAGAACCCCATCATGGTTATGTCTATTATGTGATTACTGATAATTTATATAGCATTAGTCTCCTGATTTAAAAACCTGCAAACAGGTTTTTTAATTTCTTCACAAAATTTCTTGTGCAGCCCTAGTGTGCATACATAATTAGAAATAAATATAGTATTTTTAGTGAAAAAATACAACAAAAGGGCTACTTAACTCTAAAGAATAATTCAACACATTTTGTTTCATTGACCAGTTGATAAATAAATATTACAACTCCACTGACATGACTGAAGTCTTGGATTACATCAGCTGAAGAAGCCCCACCATTTGTTATAACAGCTGTCAGGGAACAAGTCTTGGAAATTTTAAAGGAGAGAGAAAATACCAATTTAAAAAAATATATAGGCAAATTTTTATTACTTACAATTCCCAGCAGAAAACCAAATGTTTGGGGGTTTTTCTCAATTCTCTGACCTGAAAAATGCAAATACATTTTAAAAAGAAACTTACTGAAAACAACTGAAATAGACTCAACAAAATTGGTAAGAACAGGGGGGTATTCGTGAAAGAAAAAGCTCCAGCTTTGTCACTGCAGGGCAGGAGCTTTTGTGGTGGTGGAAAACTACTCTCAAGTGCTTTTGGCACACAGGATGTGGCACACGACCCTTGAAACTCTGGGAGCATGTAAGAAGATGCAGCCCCAGTTTGCCCAGCAGTGTCACACCCACTCTGTCCAGCCCTGGATGCAGCTGCTCCTCTGGACACCCAAAGCACCATTCCCACGGCAGAGCTCTCACTTACTGAATAAATTTATAAATTTTTAAATAATAAGTTTATTACTTAGCAGCATTCAGCAGGCAATTTCTGCACCTCTGTGCCAACAAACTTTTGGAATAGGAAGTCCTGCATGCTGCTGAAAAACCCTAGAATAAATTATAGTTGTTTCCAGGGAAACACATCTAGACAAAATAGTGCACCTTGCCTACCTTCTCCCAGATGTCTTTAAAACAGCTTTGGGGAGTATTGACTTTTTTCCCCCACGAGTTGCATTTCCAGTATAATGGAGCATAGATTTCCCCAGACAGCAGAGACACCAGGGCTCCTGTTTGCTGGCCTCTTTCTCCACCCTCCCAGACAATTCAGAGATGCCCCAGCAGAAGAGATGAGCAGCTCCTCTGCCACAGAGAATTATTAGTCCTCCCTGGAAATGAGGACTTTGGAAAAGCTTTCCCAGTAATTCACTATTTCAAGGAAAACAACCTGGTCCCTCACAAGGGAAATGGGACCAGGTCCCTCACAAAACCATCCCAAAAACCATCCTGGCCTCTGGTCTCACTCACAGCCTCTGGTTCCAGGGGACAAATGCTGGAGCATCAGGAAAAAACTTGTCAAAATATTGGTTGTCAGTCTGAGCAATATGGACATCTTTGATCCTTCAAAGTGTATTCTTCAAGGAAACCTCCTCTTCAGCCTGAACTGGAAATAAAACATTTGAAAAGCAAAATTATTTGCGGTACCTGGATGTCACTTAGTCTGTTCTGGTTTGACAAAATCTAAATATTCCATTTCTTACTTTGACTTTATATGCCATTGTCCACTATTAAATAGCTGCTACATAAAGTGACTTCATTTCCTTCTGACTCTGGTCATTCTGATAAAGTCAAAACACTCCATCTTCTGCAGGGCACTCACACTCTAGAAAGCTTCTGACAAAACACTGCTTTCCACTGCACAGGAATCCAATCTCAGAATTTTTGGCCAGCTGTGATAATCACAAACAAGCCAGGACCTGACATTTAACGTCCTTAATAGAGGGGGAGCTCTCTTGTTAAATGCATCACTAAATTGAATTTACTGAACAATACGTCCCACTGACAGCCTCCACATGTGCCAGCACAGCTTTCCAGGACTCTGCTGCAGATCTGGGTTACCTTTGGCCAACAACACAGATTTGCAAAATCACAAAGTTTCAGCTGGAAAGGACCCTGGAGATCGTCTTGGCCAACCTTGTGTTGAAAGCAGGGCCTTAGATGAGGTTATCCACAGCCCTAGCAAGCCAAGTTCTTGAATATCCACAGCCAGGAAGATTCCACTGCTTCTCCAGGCAGTTCATCCCAGTGTCCAAGTGGTCCCAAAGTGAAGAAATTGCTTCTAAAATTCAGACAGCAATACCCTGAAGCAACTGGTACCTCTTCCCCTTGTTCTCTCAGCACTGTCTCCATCTTCTCTCTCCTCCAGGAGCCTTACAGAAAAGCTGGTTAACAGGTAAATCTAATACAAGGGGATAAAAAAGAAGACTTGCTCCACAGAACCTGTTGCATTTAAGCTGCTTGTAACATTCAGGACTCATGGCAACAAAAGCTCAGGAGTACAGACATTTTCACAGAAGCAGGAGTCTTTCCAAGAATAAACTGTTGGAGGTACCTTGTGCTTCATCCCAACAACCTTATTACATTTACTGTGGAAAAATCAATGAGTTTCTTCTAATTATTAGATCAAATTATACAAGGACAGAACTTCCTGATTACAGAATGGACAGATGACCTTTCAAAAACTGGTGTTGGTTGGCTTTTTTTCCCCTTTCTATGACTGGGGGATATTTTTATAAATAGCAACTATTTACCTTTTTTTTTTTTTCTCAAGTATGTTTGGCAGCTTAAAAAAATGTAAATAAAACTAAAACTTATTAAAGTTCCTAAGACTTGTCTTCTGCAATTTTTTGCTTTTCCCAAACAGACATACACTTAAAATTTCCTGGACTACAGAAAAATCTCTAAAACTCATCACTGGTATTAAACTTCTCTTGGTTTAATTTATCACTTTGAGATCATTGAACCTGTCACTAAAATGATGCTCTCAGGGTTCTATGGTGCTTTTTTCTCAAGGGCTAGACATGAAAATTGCTACAACATGCACACAGCTTTGCTCATCATGCTTCCAGAAATAAAACAGCCAATTTATTTGTCTTTAGACAAATTTGGAACTCATAACCCGGCTGAACTCTTACTTTTATAAAGGCAAAATGAACCAGATATTGGATAGTATAACATCAACTGAAAAAAGAACAAGCTATATTCTTATCTGATGCATACAGCCTTGGTTTTTGTAGCAAAAAATTGCAGTCTTGTCTGATGTGTATCACCCCTGCTATTTGCTAAATTAGAGTAAAAAAGTGGAAAGCCCCCAAAACAGGCAATATGAACTTGTTTATGAATTTGAGCTGTAACAAACCTCAATTCTACATTATTTTCCCATATATTACACAGAGTTGATTCAACTCAATACCTAAAGGAGGGACAAGAAACAAGGAGGTGCTGAAGGGAGCTGATTACACACAGAACACAGCCCTCACTCTCCACATCACCATAAATCCATTTCCACTCCATTTCCACACTCATTACTGTTCCCATTAATGGCAGATTTATTTTCAGATGAGATACCAATCCCAAATCCTCAACCCTTCTACTCATGAATGATCCAAAGGTAGGATTTCCCCTCTGAACAAATTTCAGTGCCAGATTTTATTTTCTGCTGCCTACTTTCCTCTTGCAGCTCCACACACAGAGGATATTCTGCTTCTCCCCCCAAAACTGAAGCTTCTGTGCCCTGCCCTAGAGCCAGGGTTTCCACAGAAGGAGATCAATCAGCAGGCAGAAGAGAAGAAAGTTTTCAGATAGCAGGAAAGAATAAAAACTTAATCCAAGGATTACAGTATAAAATTAGGAAAATGGCATAACAGACTTCAGATAACATTTGTGGAACTGTGGAATACCTCCAAGGTGCAAATCTAACCCTCTGAGAGCTAAAAAAATGAACATAGAAAAACCAAATCACTTGTTTGAAACAAAATCAAGGCAACAAATAAGTTTACATTAATTAACAGCACCTTTCCACCACATTTCTGCACGTTTTCACCCTGTTATTTTAAAAAGGTATCAAAGTAGTAGAGATGCACTTAAATCCATTTCAATACAAGCAGAGCAAGATTCAAGATCTTCTGAGAGCTTTTAAAAAAAATCTTGAAAGCAGACATGTGTCATTACAAACATTGTGGTTTCTGTCACAGTAGCCACTGTTGCTGCTGATGGTAACAGAGGTTGTGGGGAAAAGGAAATTATGGTTTCCAGTGAAGGCAGTGGGAATTTTCCAATCAGATAATTCTTAATTGAAAACCTCCAGTTTTTAAAGGGAACTTTTTTAGAAGGTTTCTTAGGGTTGGCATGGGATTTTCAGTCAGAGTAGAAAGAGGCAGAAAGGAACCAAAGAACAGTTTGGTGTCTGGAGCACTTCCAGAGCATGTGGAGAAGATCACATCCAACACCCTTCTCCAGGCTAACCTGCAGCTATGTCACCATAAAGTTCTGCCTCAAGCACAGGCTGTTTTGGGGTGTCTTCCTTCTGTTTCCAAATTAAAAAAAAAAAAAAAAAAAAAAAAAAAAAAAAAAAAAAAAAAAAAAAAAAAAAAAAAAAGAAAAAGAAAAATACAACGGAAAACTTTTAAACTCTTGCCATGATGCCAAACTCTTCCCCCTCTTTCCATCTGTTATGATTTTTTTTTTAAATCTCCCATGCAAATAGTTCTCCAGCCTCCCCAGAATGAATCAGAAGCCTCATTAATTAAAGGATACAGCCTAAATAAAAAGAAAACACACTTTAGGTCTATATTATGAACACTTCAAGCCGTTTTCCACCAAAGACTGTACATATGTTTACTCAAACAACCCATGCTATTCATGAGGAGACATTTTACAAGACAGAGGCAAAAGCATTATTATGAAAGGATTGCTTTGTAATATAGGATCTATGATAAGGTCTAAAGGAAGCTTTTCTGGATGTGTTCCATCACTTGATGTTCAGGAAACCATTTTGTATGACACAAAGGATTAGGAAAAATAAGCTGCATGACATTTATTTTGTAATTTTAACATTAATATCTGTAGAAACATTTTATTGTCAGTACAAAAGTTAACAGATTTTAATACTTATTTTACCCAATTAAAAATTATTAAAAAAAAAAACAAAAACAAAACCAAAACAAACACATCACCACATAAAACAGTGACATTTGCATTCATATTCCATAACCATATCAATGTGAATGTTCTGAAAATAAAAATACAAGATTCTGTAAAAAAGATGCAAACAACAGTGATATTCTAGCAGAGGCCAGTGCTACACCTACTGTTATGGAATGGTTCAGAAGGAAATACTGGAGTCAGCATGAATTAATCCCCTAAAAAGATGCTGATATTCCTATGGCAAGTTGTCATTATAAACAACTTCTCTCTTTTTAACTTAAGTTACAATAGAGGGATAAAGGCAAAAGATACAGGCCAAAAGGTCTGGAACCTATTATCCAACTGAGGCAAGAGAATTGTAGATAATTTGATGCATGTGCAACTCAGGGTAGAAGCTCAGCTCCTTTTAGAGCACTCTGTTCTGCTGTGGTTATAGCCCAACTCATGTCTTTCCTTACTTTAAGAACCTTCTGCAAAATGTTATTTTCTCTTTTTTTTTCTTTTGGAATGGAATGACTCTGCTTTTTGGACCTTATAAGAAAAAGACTTTCTTGTTAAAGGATTTGGTTTTGATAAGAATAATCATCTGACACTGCAGTTTTTAAACACAAATAAATCAAAAGTTTAATTCCCCCAAATTAGTTATATACTGTAAATATTTCTTTTCTTAAAGATCTGAAAACTAGTAAAGTCTGAGCAATATATCTACTAGTCCTCTGTGCTGCCTGCATAGAAATGCCATTTAAATTACAAAAACACAACAACCCTATAAACGATTAACTGTTTTGTACATTACCAATTAGTTAATAAATTAATGATATACCATTTTCCCTGAAAGCAAAGTATTTTCCACCTTTGGATGGTGAAAATTAAGAAATTCTGTGTAAGAACAGCATTTAGCAAATAGCTGTTAAAAAAGAGACTAATTTGCTAGGTGGATTGGGACATCCATTTTTTAAATCAATACAAAAAAGAATTCATTGTAAATATATATAATATATATTTATACATATTTTTGAATATATTTACATACATCCAGCACCTATATACTGCATTTGTGCTCTGTAAGTGTGTGCCAACATATATTTTCTCCAAATATTACAAAATAAACAAGAAAGGCAGACCCAGAGTTTGCCTCAAGTCCAACTGGTCCATTGTACAAAGAAAGTCTGTTGCAGCTCACAGGAAGCCAGAAAATTGATAGCAATGGGTATCTAGACACAGCTCATAAACATTCTTCTTTCTTGGGAACATCTGAAAGCTGCAAGTGATGAGAATCTTTATGACCGCTTTCCTCCAAATTGTTTTTTTTTCCTTCTTCTCTCGCTCTCTTTTTTTTTCCCCCCATATTTCCTATGTACAAGCAGAAACATGAAGGTCCTGGAGAAAAGCTTTTGCTCTGCATACATTAGGTAGCTTGCTGTTCTTGCCTCTTTGTTCCTCTTTTCATGTTTTCACGCTCCCGTTCATGTGCTGGTACTTGGGGAGACAAGGTTCGTAAGGCATCGGGTCGGGAGAGAACACGGAGTCGTCCCCCGAGGAACACGAGCTCCTCGTGTCAGGGTAGCTGGGGGAATACTGTTCCAGAGGTCCACTGAGGTCCAGATACTCCTGTGGCAAGAGGAATAAAACCCGTTTTTAGTCAGTGAAGAGAGCTGACAATAAAATGTCACCGCTGCTCGTGTTTTGGAAAGGAGCGGTTTGAAAATGACGCGCGCTTCTGTGAGTCAACTGTGCTCAAAACTGCCTTGTTGCCTAAATACCTCATAAAACAAGGAGCTCGACTAGGGAAAGAAAAACCAAGCCAATAACACGGTATTTTCTGAAGTCCAACATCACCAGCATTAGCTGTGTCAGTGGGAATAAACATGGCAACCACATCAAAAGAGGCTTTTCACTCGCAATGATAAAAATGAAATTTCATCCTAAATAGAACCATTTTTCTTTAGCACATGGTAGTGATTTGGAGAGGGAAAGACGCTTCCAACTTTGTATGCCTTTGGTCACTTTGAATCTCTGTTTTATATTCTGTGATATTAAATTTGTGTTTCAACATGCAGTGGCATACGTGCAAAAAAGATCTGAAAGAAAAGCAAAATCAAATTCACACGATTTGGGTTTTTGACACTGCATATTTGTGTGTTGTGCGTCCCAGAGTAGCCACGACCAAAGCAGTCATTAAAAAAGGAAATATCATCTGCTGAATCCAAGTTTTGGGTTAAGGCTCTTTTGCTAGAAACAACAGTTTTGGCAAGAGAATAAAGTTATTTTTCCCCTTGAAATGTTCCTTCTCTTTCAACTTCTAAAGGCAGCTGCATTCATTTAAATGCAATCTCTTCATTTGCTAAACCACAAGTTATGATCGTACTGACGAGACGAGTCTTCCACCTCAGTCAGTATTTTATGCTGCTGTGCTTAGGTTTGGGTAATTTAGTCCTTCAGCTAACATTCCTTTTTTAAGTCAGAGATTCAGTCATTACTGTCTTATAGTTGAAAAATTGTCCCCATTTTAAAAGGAGGGTGTGGTATGCAAATTTTAAAATGCTGGAAAATTCAATAGGGAGAAAATGGAGTGAGTTTGGATCTATTGGTCACTGACTAAGTGGCTGCCCAGGCTCTTGAAACATCCACAAGGCCATTCTGATACATATTTATTGATAGCAAATCAGCCCTACGTGAGCAGAAATAATCAGACATTTTCTAAATAGACAGAAGAAGTAAGGATCCCAGTCTTTGAAGAATCAGGGCTTTTCCAGGGGCTATCAGACATGGCTCATTATATCAGAAGACTTGATGTAACTCAGACATGAATTCAGTACTCAAGATAGGATCCTTATCCAGTGTCAATAGCCAGAGTCACACCAAGGGACACAAGAACCAACACCAGGTTGGTTTCTGATGCTGACAAAGCACCACAGCCGCGAGGCTGACTCCTGGTGACTTCTGCTCACGTGGGTCACAGAAATATGGGAATGAGAGCCTTTTGGGGAAAAAAAAAACAGCAAGAAAACACATTAAAAACCCAACAAGTGATGATTCAACATGGAAAAGAGCGAGACGTTACTATTTAAGCAGAAATTATTACTTGCACAAAAGCAGAAGGAATTATTGGCTGCCCCAGCAAAATGAGTTGTTGGGTAAACCATACTGAGCCAGGGTTAGTCTGAGAGGAAAGGGAGAGTGAGGAGAGGATAAGGAGAAGTGAGCCTGGAGACCTGCACTTTAGGAAAACCATGCAGGTTACACAGAATCAGAGATTTCCAAAGCTGTGGAGGAAAACGGGACACGTTGGAGCTCTCAGGAGACGTCAAGATGACGACAAGAGTTCAGGAACATGAAACGCGCTGCGAAGACAAGTGGAATGATTTGCTCTCCATGTCCAGAGTAAATAGGACAAAAGCAATATCTGATGTTGAAAGATTAGAGATTAGGAAAACAAAGCAACAGGCTGTCAAGAGGCGATGCCGAAATACAGCAGTGGAGATCTGTGAGGACAAGTTACATAAACATCTGTCAGGAATGACAAACGTATAGCGGGCCCTGCCACAGGCCCATCAGATGGACTGGATGTGTTCCTGAGCTTTTTCCAGACATTTTTCCTATGATTCCAGTCTGAAGTAATTTACATAACCCTAAAGGCCTTTTCAGGTTAACGTTGAGATCATTCCAGGTCTATGAGCAGTACGGGGTTGGGAAGGATCGACGGTTAAACACACGCAAAAAAGAAAGCAATATCTTTTCCCAGGCTTGGAATTGCAGCCCAGAACCTCCCTCTTGAATTTGCAAACACATATCCAGTCCAAGCCACCCAGCACTCCGCAGTGGCAGCCAGCCCACCTCCAACTGGTCTTGTGAAATCATATATGAATTAGGCAGGAAAAGATGCAGGCAGTACTGGGTGAGGTGAAAATGGTAACAGGACACAGAGCTACATCCATGGCCCCATAGAGAGAGCATATTCCTGCCATATCTCTCAGCCAGCCCTGAAGGTTTTAAGCCTTAAAAACAGAACCCAGATAAATTTACAGCTGCTACTGAAGACAAAGAATCTTTTTCAACCAGATCTACTGGGCAAATGATGATCACAAAAAACACCATCTCTTTACTCAGGTTCTCCTGTCATCTCCATTGTGAAAAAGCTTCCCCAAAGCTGCTCCATAATCCATTTTTTATTTCTCTGGCAATTCTAAAAAATTAGAACATAATGTTGAGGGGCCACAAAGAGTGATTCAAATCTCTTTTTTTTTTTTCTACAAAGAAGCAATAACAAATACCAGAATCTTGTTTTGAAGTGATCAAATCAAGTTGTTGCAACTTTCCTGCTTTGTTCTTTTTTTTGCTCCCGTTAAACATTTCATTTCTCAGAAGCAATAGGATTTTGTAGAATATTTCTGGGACACCACGTATTTTCTCTCAAAAGAAATTTCCACCAAAAGAATCAACATTTCCAGCACTTGTGATTTTCCTCAAAGGTGCACGTGGTTCAGTGATAAGAGGACTGATTCCTGTGTGAATACCCTAATCAGTGTGTGCCTTGCTAAAACTAATAATATCTCAGACCTCTGAAAGAACGCTCTTCAAATAAAACCTTTCTGCATTCACATACCCCAACCTGAAGCAGTGCTAGGCAGGACCTTTGGATAATTGGATGGCTGTTTGCACATCCCCCGTGGGTCCTCATTCCCTCCACAGAGAGCTATTTCAGTGAACCTAATTCACTCTCAGACACATCATCTGAAATCTGCCATTGACAATTTCTCCTCTTCTGACCTACATAGCATGGCTGGGATTCAAACTGAGCCAGCAAATGAGAGCCACCACGAACTCCTCATCCCTCCCTCACGTGCAATTCCTGCTGAAACACAAACACTGCCCCTCAACCTGCCACATGCCATGCCTCAACACTAAAAACATCCAGAGGTGCAGTGAGAAATAAACAAAAACTCCTCAAACGTGTTCCTTTTTAGTTACATAATTCCAGGCATAATGGCAAGAGACCGAGGATTTCATAGGATACATAGTTCAGCTGCAGGTAACCTCAGAGGACAATGACAAACAGAATAAGAAGTGAACTTGAGCAGGATTTCATAATTGAATAAATTCCATCTGTCCCCTGAACCATTTTTCCCGACCAGCAGCTTGTGGGGGGAGACAATTTATCTACCTCATTAGTTGTGAGAGTCAGAATCCGGTCCAAGTCCTCCACCAACTGTTTGAAAGTGGGTCTGTGAGAAGGCACAGCATGCCAGCAGTCTCTCATCATCATATAGCTGTAAGAAACACACATTTGCTTGGCTTAATTAAAATCACAAATCCTCCTCACAAACCTTTCCGTGCACAGTCAGTGCTGCCCTGCACAAGGAAAGCAGCGAGCACACCCAGCTCTGCTCATGGACCACTGAATCTCCAAACCTGAGCAACACTCCCTGCCCTCAGAGAGGCTAAATTACCTTTTTGTGGGCCCAATTCTGTGGCCCAGCAACTTCAAAGGTATTAAATTACAATATTTTTTGTGTGTCAGCGATTGCAGTCTTTGTGAAGAAATTAAAATGCAACAAAATTTAAATATAGTTAAGGTCTGTATGGGAATACCTGAAATCACACTCCCCACATCACCAGGAGATAATGCTGTGTTAACACAGGAGTTCCCAGATGTATTTTGGTGTTAACACAGGAATTCCCAGACGTATTTTGTTGTAATCAAAAGCAGCCTGATGCACCTCCCATTTGATTAGTGCTATGTGAGCATTTATGAATTTCCATGTTAGTAACATTAAAATCAAACAAATATGGGTGTAAAAACACTGGCAGAGACTGGCTTGTGGGTGATTTCTTCTTTCTGCAATAGGACTTGGCAGGGCGTGCAAAGAAGCATCCTCTGCCAAACATTTCCTGAAATCCTTCCCGTACCTTCTCCTTACACATCTATACCCTCACAAATATCCACAATTTTAGAGCTGAGCACTTCTGAAAGTGTGTGATTCTTCTGGGGGTAGCATAAAACACGTGAATTCAGTACAGCTATGCCCTTCAGCCCTGGGACAGCAAATCAGGGTCCTTACAGCTCGTTGGTGCAGTTGGCAGGTTTATCCATCCGGTGCCCTTCTTTAAGCAGCTTAAAAAGTTCCTCTACTGGGATTCCTGGGTAGGGTGACCCTCCTAAGGTGAAGATCTCCCACATTAACACACCAAATGACCAACTGCAAATCAAAGAGAAAACTGCATTAGTAGACCTGCCTGGCTGCTGGAAACAGAGAATCCCATCCCTCCCAGAGATGTTTTAACCAGGCTCTGCCCAGGTCTGCCCGCCCGGAACGGGACAGGGATCTGGGAAGTGCATCAGATGCATGGACAGCATTTAGGATGGGGACTGACCCCAGCATGTTCCCAAACACCCTCTTTTCCTCTGTCTTGCTCTGAGCATCCTGGGGCTACTGCCCAGCACTGCATCTTCACAGCTTAATGACTTACAGAGCCCTCACAGCTCAGCTGGGGTGCAATTATGTGGCAGGATATTTTGGAAAAAGCAGACTGTTCAAAACAAAAATATTTTGTGTCACACCCTGCCTTTCTTTTATTTTTTTTTTCTTTTGTTGCTAACTTCTGCTAGGAAATGAAGGGGGATTATTTTTAAGCCAGTTTTCTTGCCTCATCCTGCCTGGCTGGCAAGCTGGGGCTCTGTGGCAGGCAGCTTTGCCAGGTGAGCACCAGCACAGAGCCTGCACTGGTTCCCCAGCTCCTCTGCAGCTCCCCCAGCTCTGCAGCACCGTATTTTAGTAAACTGTTTGCACAAAGTTACAATAATATTATCTTTAGCCATCTTCAAAGCCACCATGGGGCCAAGAGTCTCCAAGTCCCAGCACTGAAATCCTTGGGCTCCCTGGCTGCTGAGGAGCTCAGGCTGACTCTCAGTCCTGAGCCAGTGAAGTGGTTTACTTCACATTCACTTAAATATTTTGCCAAGATGTTATTTTAAAACACAAGTTTGATCCACCCTTAACCTGCGTATATAGTTTCCTTTGTAAATGATGTAGAGATTGCAGGAAACACCTCAGTAAATGATTTTCTTAAGGAGAGAGGAGCTTGGAAACTGCACCCAGGTTAAAGAAAGAGGAGATACTTTTTATTTTCTCCATTCTGCCCTTTTTCTTTTTAACCCTGCACTGACTTGCATAACCTTTTGCACCTCTGCTGGGAAGCATCCAGCCCTTTACAGTTAATAGCTTTTCTTGGAGAAATAAAAAACAGGATCTTCATCTGTGTTGCATAAGAAATACACGTCTACTTCAAGCACAATGCAGACAGAACTGTAATAGGAAGCAGAATAAACCCTGAGCAGTTGCATCAGCCAGTGGTTCTGTGCACACATTAAAAGATTTTTGAAGTGTCAGAGTCCAATAATTTCCTATTACATGTGAAGTACTGCTGGGAAGCAACACCACTTCTGAAAATCAGAGAAAACTTTTCCAGCATGCCCAGCCTACATTTTATTGCACCAAATCTTAGCACAGATTTTTATAAGAAGTTTTCAAGAACTTTCTCTTTTTTTGGTTCTTTTCCCTCTCTCCTTTTATTTTTTTTAAACCTGAAGGAAGTCCAGAGTATGTCAAAAGGCAAGCAAATTAGATAGACTCTTTGTAGCTGCACATCCGTAAATAAGTTCAAGGGGGGAAACTTCCGCAGTGACAGAAGGAGGTTAGCATTTTCCACCTTTCATGTGCTTTGAAGCTGGGCAGATTAGTAACAGAGCACTGGTTAGCAGTCTACCATAAAATCCTCACTTTCTAAGGGCAAGTCCTGTTCCATCTATTAATATGTGAAACAGAATGAAAACTCTTAAAGGTAAAGGACAACAGCAAAACAAGTATGAAGTATCCCAAACTTCAACAAACACAAAGCAAAACAATTCCCCCCCTCCCAGCCCCAAAACCTCATTGAAATCAGGCCACTTACACATCACTTTGATGTGTGTAAACTCTGTCAAACAGAGCTTCTGGAGCCATCCACTTTACTGGAAGCCGTCCCTGTGAGTTTGGAGGGGAAGAGAAATTAAAATGGCAGCAATTTACAGGAAGATTTCTCTAAGAGCTGTCTGCTAACTCAAACCAGCACATCATTTACCTTGAACATTTTCAGTGAGAAAATAGTATGATGGGCTAAAGTACAGAGACTGTTATAAAAATGGATATTAAGTATTGAAGATGAAATTAAAAGCATTGAGAGTTCCCAAAAATTTCCCAGACTGCTTGCTAGGAGAATGATAAGATGAGCAGATCAAAATCAAAAATATCATTCTGCTACGGCTTTTTAATGACAATTAATAAACTTCTGAAAAACACGTACAAGTAAATTGATTACTAAACTCAAGAATTTTGTTTTCCTGTCCCTTTTGCAGTGACCCAAGGCTCAGTCAGAGCTGCCTGTTGCTTTGCACACACAGAGCCCAGAAATTGCCCTGGGTCTGAAATGAAGAAGGTTCAATCCCCTCCAACTGCTGTACATGGTGGTTCTGGCTTTTGGAAGCAGTAATATGCTACTACTAAAATGCCACTAATCACTTAGTGATTTTCATAAATAAGCCACTTAACATGATTGTTAATAAGAAGTCATATTTATACAAATAAAATCTGTAGAACTCAATGAGTTCTGCAGAGTTCCCATCAAAACCCAAGTGCAGCTCAGCAGGACCTCAAGAGATCCCCTGAGGAGGTGTAAAGAGCTCAAAGCAGGTATCAATGCTACATCCCAAATGTTTTATCTTCTTGATTTGGTACAGGCTAAGCAGCAAAACAGTGTGGGGAGTATAAGTAAGTTTTCTCTATCTCTAGCCCTATTTTGAGATCACCAGCACAGCCTGTCCCCAACAAGCCAAGTCCAGGCACAGGTAGAAGGCTGAATGTGACATCACAACAAGTAAACAGGATTTTTATTGTGGTTGTTGCTGGCGTTGTTTGTATGTCAAGATCCTAGGCTGGGTGCTAAACCAGCTGGGATCAGCAGGAATATTTCCACTTATTACAACTGACTGGAGTTAGGGACACAATAAAAAAATTTCTTGTGTTTTAGCATTTCTAATCCTCCAATATGCAGCCTCTTTGCTTATCTTTTTAACCAACTGTCCCTGTAAGAGGAGACAGAAGTGCTCATGTCCTTGATCTCTGCTTTTTTGTCTGGTATGAAAAGTGAGGCTGCTGTACAAGCAGCCCATTAAGTTCACAACCACAGTTCTGAAATGAATCGCTGAAAGAAGCACTTGTTTCCAGAGATTAGAAAATCATCCACTTACATTAGTAGTCTTTTTATAATAATCTATATTGTTGATGTCTCTGGCTAAACCAAAGTCTGCTATTTTCATGACATTGTTTTCGGTTACCAAAACATTTCTTGCGGCCAAGTCTCGATGGATGCACTGGAAACAAAAAAGAAAATAACAGCACACTGAAATAAACTGCTGCAGAAACAGAAGTGCTTCAACACCACAACTAAATCTCCTTTATAGATTTTACCCTAAATGACCAGGTGGGAAAGGCACACATTCACTACAAGCCTGTGAAATATGATTTTCTTAATTATTGCAATCCATCCCCTCAGCTGGTGTTCCCAAGTTGAACAATGGCCCTAAGAAGTGTCTTAGAAAGTCCTGGCCTGCTTAAATCTTATATTTTCACTAAGGCTGAAAAGTTGTGCCAAGCATTTTGTGATCCACTCCCCCTTTACATGTGCCCAGGTACAGGTATAGCAGTTTCATCAGAAATAGTGTTAATGAACATTTTTACCGTGTGACTTCTCTTAAATTCTATTGTCTCACCAGAGATAAAACCTGACAGTCAGTCTGAATCAGTGCGACTGGTTTTAATATTAAAGGGATTAATATAATTGTCAGCAGGATGTCTAGGGTGTGTATAATTACTTCAACCATAAGACTATAAAAATGCAATTATGAAAAGGAAAAGAAAAAAACCCCAAACAATCAGGGTTTGACTGTTTGTTTTTAAGACAGTTTTGATACTGAAACTAAAGCTATTAGATCCTGAGAGATGTTTCCTTCATGTCAGCATTATCCTGACACTGAGGGGACTCAGTGACTGCTCTGGGTATTATTCCTGTGCTCAAGTAGCTTTATTAGGGTTGATACAAGGTGGCAATGGTAAGAAACACTTCACTTTGAATTCCATTTATTTTCAAATTAAATATATTTTTCCCCTTCTCAATTTTGGGTAACTCTTGACATTGTATGTTTTATTTCAGGATGTGCATAGACACACTACAAAAAGCTATACAACAACCAGGTTTTTTTGTTGCTCTTTAACTTGCCCCAGCAAATTGCTGAGATCTCTTATCCCACATGGGTAAAATGAAGTTTCTGCTCCTCATGGGGAACCGCCAGGAAAAACCTGCTCCAGCAATGCCTTCATGAGCACAGGACCAGGCAACAGTGCCTGATTTCAGCATCCCATCAGTCCTCTAACCCAGCATCAGCAATGCTGTGGTGACAGAAACAACAGGGGCCAAGCTTCCTACTTTTAAAAAGCATCCTGGGAATGGGATGCTGTTTCTAAGTACAACTGCTTGTGAGGCAAAGGGTAGGTGCACAAACATCACCTTCACCATCTGCTTTATTGAAGTCTCTGTGAGCCCATTATTGGACAGAAATAACAAGAACACTGCCCTTCTCCCAGCTCATGCATGATGGGAATACCACGAGAAGAGCAGCTCTCTTACTCCAGCTCAGTAAATGGATCCCTGAGGGGAGAAGAACGGGTGAAACACAAACAGAAGTGCTGGGATATCTGGAGCACAGGAATGCACAGCTCTGCTCTGTTCTGCCCCTGTTCTCCCTCTGCCTTGGGCAATGCCTCTCAACCTGTCCAGCTCAGCACAGCATCAATCAAGTGCTTTTGCAAACAAAAAAGGCTGCAGTGGCTCTCAGGACTGTCCTACAGCAGCACTTCAGAGCTCCTCAGGAGGACACTTGCTCTCAAGATGGCCAAGGAAAAGATTTTTGTTTTCCTTTCACATCAGCTCTATTTGCTTGGGACGTGGCTCACAGCCAGGCAGGAGTTGCATTGATCTCAGAAAGAGACGTCCTGAGGTGTGCCACCTAATCAATACCCCTGCTTTACTCCATCAGAAGAGTTTTGCCTCGCTGTCACGCACATCACCCTGCTGTGCTAAGATTTACTGTTCCAAAGCAAAAAGAATAAAAGCAAAGTTAAACCTGGATTCCCTCTCTTCCCCAACCTCTACAAGTGCAGAAAAAACAATAACAAAATCATGACTCCACACAACAGGAATGGAGGGTTACACTCAGCCCTGGTTTTTGGTTAAAAACAGCTCCATACTTGGGAGTGGACATGACTGGAAATCAGTATAAATCCCACTAACCACTCCACACCCTGCAGGAAGCACTTATCATTGGTATCTGCTGCTGGTTTAGCCTTTGGGTCCAAACATCATCTAGGATTGCTTGTCCACTAAGCCACAGTATGTTTACAGAGTTATACAGGGCTATTTAAGGTTTTATGACTATGATTTAATCAAAATGCTGGTTAAAAAGAAATGCTTGAAGATAGGTTTTAGAAATAAGTGTCTGGGGACATGACAGGATAAATAAATTCTTTCAACAAGCTCACTCTCCTGAAAACACCAGCTTACAGTAAAGCACATAATTTAAGTGACTAATACACTCCACTTATTTTTGCCTCTTCTGCCCACTATTTTTGCCCTGATGTCTCGGGTCTTCTCAACCTTGCCTGTTGTTATTCTGTAAGTCCTTTCAGCCACTGCAATCATTTGTTTTACACCACAATGTGAAAGGATTTGGTTGGTTTGACTGGAAACAGAAGGCAAACAGAGCCTGCTGCCCCATGGGTGGAGTGATGTGAGTTGTGTAACCAAGTGACCACCTGTGCTCCTGGACTCAAACTGCAGATATGTGCACAGTATTTACTTTAAATGATCCACTCCGGGCCTCATTTCAGCAACACTGCTAAACAAAGGTGAAAAACCTTTAAGTGTATGAATTTTCCCACTGATCTGCAGGGGTGTGGATTACCCAACCTCTTTGAGGCATCTCCTCCTCCCAGCAAACTCTTGAACGCAAACCAGAGGAGGATAAAATCAAATGGGAAAAAAAAGCTCTGTATTTGCTGAGTTCCACCTACTTTTTGAGAAGCCAGGTACTCCATGCCTCGTGCCAGCTGGTAGGTGCAGGACACGAGGTCCTTGAATGTCATCTGCTCCTCGGGCACCCTGTTGATGTCGAAGGAGTACTCCATGCCGGGCGGGCGGCGCGCGCGCAGGTACTCCCGCAGGTTCCCCTTGGAGGCATATTCCACTATCACATACAAAGGACCTGGGGATGAAAAGAACCATGGCAAAAGCAGGGTTAGATGCCAGGGTAAAGTGGTTTTTTATGTAAAAAAAGTTTTTAGTGTGCTATGATAAATTAGCTGAATCAATAAAATGGGAAAGCGGTCAGCAGCGCTTTAAAAAAAAATAAAATAAAAGGTTTGGATATGGGGAAGTGACTGCCCAAAGCTCCACAGCAGGGTGGCAGAGCCACAATTAGTGCCTGAAAGTGCCTAAACCCTGCCCCAGTGCCTGTTCCTTTCAGACCGTGCCATGTACTGAAAAACAAGTATTTCCAATCAAAAAATAGCTTGAAATCTCCAACAAAGGAGATCTTCTTAAGCACTTAAAGGAGTGCTTCTTAATTTTATTTTTAAATTTCCAGAGTGTTGTGCCATTCTGCATGACTTTAAGTAGTGTAATTAGCTTTTTCAGGAGTGAAAGTACTAATTTCAAATTTGTGGAGTGCAAGTTCTCCCGAAGTAGGGCTGACAATTCAGAACAGCAGACATGGATAAAGGCCCTGCAAAAGGTCATTTGTTCCTTACAGCAAGGGATTAGAGAGTTTTCATATGATATAGGACCCTTTCTCATATTAAGGCTGCAACTATAATGAGAAACAGAAGTTAAAATATTGCTGTTAAGCTAAAGAAATACCTAAAAATCCTATCACGGCATGACTGCTTCCTTAAAACCTCTTGAAAAATTATGATTAATGAGACTTTCACAGACCTGTTGGAAAGTCCTGGTTTACTTTCTTTTCTCTACTCACCATCCTGGGTACAGGCTCCAAGAAGATTGATGATATTTTTATGCTTCCCAATCATCTTCATCATCTCCATCTCTGACACCAGGTCAGACAGGTCTTTTTCTGTGGCATCATCTGTAGAAGACACAGGTTCAGTTCATATATTTCAGTGTGCCAGCCTGAGCTTCAGTAAGGCTCATCAGTTGGTGTAAAATACGTGTGGCTCTAAATGCAGAATATGGGATTTGTTTTCCAGTTTACACTGCACATTATATATTACGTCCTACCAAAAAATAGGCTCAGCCTCTTTGGTGGACTGACCAACTCTTCAGTGTTATTATGTAAAGAGGCAGCACAGCAAGATCAGACATAAAAAAGCTGTCCTTAGCTATCAAACCTCCAAAAGCACTGCCTTTCCTGCAAACTAACCTTACAATTAAATTCAAAATAAATTGGCACCAACCACCTGGACTGAACGGGCTCAGATCTACACAAGGATAGCCTCTGACACAAAATAAACTGAAAGCAGAGAGACCCACACGATGTTAATACATCTCCTGGCTCCCAAATAGTCACTGCTCAAGATAAACAGGCTGTCAAGGGTGCAGATTTACACCCCAAACTGCTGAAGGCTGAGGTCAGCTATGCGCTCTTTGACCCTCCCCACAATGATGACAGAGTTCAGATGCCACAAAAGAAAATTCTCTGGCTGAGAGCTGCCACATCGCCCGTTCTGATCCCTAATCACCCAATTTTCTTACCTTTCAACATCTTCACTGCCACGGTCACTGCTTCTTTTGGCC
The DNA here is from genome assembly GCA_013397155.1 of Irena cyanogastra. Taxonomy (NCBI): domain Eukaryota; kingdom Metazoa; phylum Chordata; class Aves; order Passeriformes; family Irenidae; genus Irena; species Irena cyanogastra. Next base: position 184,811 of record VWZV01012753.1, on the reverse strand, counting down.
TGTCCTTGTCAATCCCCACCGCTTCGGCCATGACCACTTGCCCAAAGCAACCTTCTCCCAGGGGTTTGCCCAGCGTCAGCCTGGAGGTGCAAACAGCAGATGAACACACAGCATCTGGTGGAGGGGTGCAGCCAGTGAAATTCCAGGGCTAAATATAAAAACCTTTCAACAGCTTGCTGCAGCATGAGGCGTTGATCATGTGGAACCAATAAGGGCCTGGGTGCACACCGGGGTGTGTTTCTTTAGGGGTGCTGGAGTGAGCATCTCAGAAAGGCACAGCCATCACTAAACCCAGCTTTTAAGCTCCCCTCTGCACTTGATGGCTTGTGGGGAGATGCAATGTGGAGGGGCAGAGCTTTCACAGAGCATCAGAGCATGGCTGGAATTGGGGAGCAGCCAGCAGCAGGCCAGCATCTCCTGTCACTGTGACACGGCTGGTCATCTTTGTTTCCACACCGGCCACAGGGAGGTGAGAGCCAAGTTTCACCCACAGAGGGTCCAGCACAGTGGCTCTTTCTTGGCTGCAGGCTCTTTGCAGCCACAAGAGCCTTGGCTGAGGGGACCAGAAGGTGCCTTCTGCCCACAGAGCCCAGGCTCTGCTCAGAGAGGGGAGGCAGAGACTGGGAAAAAGAAACGCGGTTGTAATCACAGCACCAACATCAAACCCTCCTAAAAGGAGCAGTCACTAAGTAGGCTCTGCAGAATGCATTTTGTGGAACATATTCCTGGTTGCAAGACCTGCTCAGATCTAACAGACAGACAGAGGTGTCGATCTCAGCTTCATGAGGAGAAAGAGATGAAATTAAAAAGAAACTTGAAAGCCTCTGGTCAAAATCTTTCTGATTCCAGCCTAAGTGCTTAAGGGCCAGAGCCAGGCTCTTTTACTTGCAGAGAATACCATGTGACATCCAGCAGCGGTGCTGGGGCAGGATTCAGGGAGGATGCTCAGTGAGTGTGATGCTGATAATGTTATCCAACATAAGGGCCAGATTCAGACAAGCATTTTTATAAACAAATTCTCAAGGACTTGACTTCCCACGGTCAACAGGAGGATTCCACAGATATCACAAATGTAGGGACCCATTCTTCAAAGCATGGACACCTGTCTTTCACCATGAAGAACAGGGAGAAGCTATCATACCATCAGCAGAAATGTTAGACAAGGGCTAAATGATTTGAAACCCTGCTTGGCCAGGGGACAGAAGTGAGGTGGCTCATCCCGAGGGCAGCCACCTCACTCTGTCACATGTGGGCTCTGGCTTGGTGAGAATTCCTCGAGCTGTTTTGGCTTGGTTTCTAAGGCAAATGCAAGTTTTAAAAAGGTGCAAAGACTGAAGGGCAGCATATGCTATGCTGAGGTCACCCTGAGTTTTCTCCAGAACTAAAACTGAATTTAGGGTCTTGGCAGAGAACAAACATTTGCATTGGAAACTGGCTAATTTATGTGCTATTGCCCTGCTAGGACCAAAGTAACAAACCCCTCATTGTGTGCCTGCTGCCCCCCAGCCTAATAAACTGCCTCTAAATAGCCTCCTTTCATTGCAATTCTGCTCCACCTACATTTGTGCTGAACACTGGGTTTAAATGTTTAGCAACTCTAAAATTTTCCGCATTTAGTGGATCCCCCCAGGGCACGGGCTGACAGGAGCACACATACAGACCCCCACTGTTGGCCAGAATGCTGCAGGTGGCAGTTACAGCCTTTTACTCTGGTTTGCAGCTAAACCAATCAAATAATTTCCAGAACAGTTATCAGAAAGCTCAAAATTACAGTTTGTCTATTCAAAAGTTACAGCCCTGGACTTCCAAAGAGAACTGCCCATGATAAAAGGTGTTATTTTCTCAAAGTCTAAAGACTTCTTAAAGCTAGCACTAGTTCTGATTAATAATCATGGTTCTGTGTTAACATTATCTCTCCTTTGCATGTCTTTTTTTATATTAAGCAATATGGTTACAGTTTTAATTAGATTATCCAAAAGCTCATTTTGCATGTTACTCAACAGGCTTTGAAGAAAGCACTATGTAGCCACGTGAATTTGAATATATCAAAATTCAGCATGCTCTGCTTGAAACCCAACACTTTTAAGCCATAAAAATTGCACATACGTGCACCTAACATGGAAAATGTTCCCCTAAATTAAAAATAATCATCTCCATTAATACACGTCAATACAAATTCACACCAAATCCTACCCAGAGATGTGACAGAAAGAAAAGATTGACCAATAGCATAATTTAGACTTTCTCTATCTCCTATATATTGTATACCTGTTTTTTTTTAAATATTAGCTGATTAAGTAGTTGACTAAGAAACATGGTTTAATGTTCAGAGGTATTGCTTGGGGAAGCCACCATTGTCCTTCTATAGTGCTTGCATGTGGATATTTTTCCCAGTGTAGATCACACCAAATTTTCCTAACTCATTTCCTACCAAAGGAGCTACATTTCAGCAGATCATCTGAAAACCTGCAAGAAATCTGAAAATACAAATGGGACTGCAGGCAGAAGAAATTTAGTTTCTATTTAACCAAACTGATTTCAGACAATTGAATTGAATCTTAATCTTCAGAGCAGCTTCAGATAATTGAGATTTTTCTTTAAACCAGAGAAACCCTGGGAGACACGAGGAGAGATCTTTTCTCCTGCCACGCTGTTTAAGGTTATTCAGACATGCAGAATTGTGCCAGAGGAAGCCAGGCACGTACTTATCTCTTGGGAACTCCCACTTTGGGTCTTCTGGCAGTTCATACTCCGAGACCCCTGCCAGCATGGGGGCATCAGCAGTGGAGGAGAGGCGGGTGGTGATCCTCACCAGGGGCGTGTTGGAGTTCATGGAGGAGCTCGAGTCGGCCGACACCTGTGGTTGCAATGCAAGATGCAACAAGAAAAAAAATATGGAGATGTAATCTTGGCCCAAAATCTGAATACCACCAGCACCTGATACCAAGCCAGCTCAGGACCATGGTATTAGGAAGTGGCTGAATCTACAGTCTTGATTCTAGTGCTCTGTTCTCACATTTAGCCTTCCCTGTAAGCACAATACTGAGTCTAGCGGCTGCCAGTGCTGTCAGTCTGTTCCATAAATCAAAAACCACATAAGTTTTAAATTTATTCCCTCAGAAGGAATTTTTATTTATCATACTAAGATTTTTTTTTAAAAACTGGCAGTATTTACATCACTCCCCTCAGATATCCAAGTGGGCAGCTTACACCATGAGGAGGTGACCAACAAGGTCTCTTTTTCCACTCCTAGTTGTCCATGTCACCACATCTTATTCCAAATCAGCACAACCAGGCGGGGCTCCATCTCTTCTCCCAAGGAAAAGCAATAGCACAAGAGCAAATGGCCTCCAGGGAAGGTTTGGATTGGATATTAAGAACAGCTCCTTCAATGGATGGACTGTCAGGCTGCCCAGGGCAGTGGTGGAGTCACCAACCTCAGAGGGATTTAAAATATGTGTAGATGTGGCACATGGGACATGGTTTAGTGGTGGTCTTGGCAGGGCTTACACTTGGACTCAACAGTCTTAAAGGTCTTTTCCAGCCTATATGATTCTATTGCTTTCTATTTTCCAAGTACTCAGTACTGAAAGCATCAAAAAGCTATCAGAACACTTCAGTTTTCAATTAACCACATTCTCAGCTAAAGACTCTGCAGGAAATATGGGGAAGATGTCCTAAAAATAACTCAGTTTTGAAACTCTGGAGTGTGATTTCTCATTAGCCCTGAGATCTTCCTTAGAGTACCAAAGGTACTTATTGATAAATGCTTTGAAAGAAGAGGCTGCTGCTCCATCCCTGTAATTTGTTTTGGTGTGAATCTTCTATAAGGCTTTTTCCTCAAGCCTACAAGCATGACATCTGCAGCCCTCAGAGCTTCAAGTGAATGCTGACACAAAATAGAAATGCTTGTATTGCCAGTCTTCCCCCCGAGTGTGAATCCTCCTTCTCTCTTCGTGCCACGATCGCGTCCTGGCCAAGCGCAGCTCCGGCAGTCAGGTTGGGATGAAGGTTGTCACAAAGCCACCACTGGCACCCATCCTCACACCAGGAGCTTCTCTCTTGGACCCAGCTGGAAGCCTGGAGCACCAGAGTACCCACACCCTCATCACCTGGATCAGGTGATGATGAGGATCAACTTTGCCACCAGGTTTGCTTATATAAAATGTCACCAAGGCTGCAGTTTTGTTCTACAGGTCTTAGATTAAAAAAGGCATGTTTCTAAAGCCAGGGGTTAAGAGTGGAAAGAGGTTTCATAAGGAAGAAAATGTTAATGATTGCTATCAAAAAGTTAATCTTGGTAACCAGATTTGCATCTAACAGACCTTTCCTGATATCAGAAACAGCTCCTGCACACAAGATGTGGTGGCCATGGAAAGAGAGAGTGAAACTGCACAAACACAAGGCCACCATTCAAAAAAGAAAGGTGGCCTGCTTCTGCCTCATTCATCCCACCATCATGAGTGTTAATATTCGGTTTCAGCAAATATAAGGACCTGGAACATTCCTCTAGGAAAATAAATCCAGTGACCACCTGGGATACCAACAGAAAAGTACTGTTAAGGGAGACTATGGAGCTGTAAATAAATCAGTGAGTGAATACTGAATGGAGTCCTGAGAGAGAGATGCTGCCATGCCCAGCCTGCAGAGGGGAGCTCACCTGCTGGACCAGACAGCAGGAGAAGCAGGGCTGGAATCTGATCTGTTGTTTTTCTTTTTTTGTTTGTTTGGTTTTTTTTCTTTTCCCTCATTTTCATTATTTCACTACAGTTTGAAAATGATGCTTCATGAAATGAACCAGCTCAGCATCAAGAAATGTGCAAATCTCTAATGTGGCAGCTCCTCTGCCCACAACCCTGCTTTCCTGAATTCCACTTTTCTGTTATTTTTGGCTTCATCTTTTCATCTCTAATCACAAACCTATCAATACTCTGACCACTTCCTTTGTATTTCCAAAACCTACTTACTGTTCTCCAGTCATTCTACCAAGATCTTCATTCAAGTCTTAATTCTTATACTCTTTATTAATTAACATTTCCTTTTCTTCCATGCCTGTCTTTGCCATTACAGCCATTGTTTTCAAGGGACAGCAAGGCAAAGAAGTGAAGCTACAGAATTTAGTTATCTTAGGTATCAGAAGTGGTACAGAATTCTGGTTTCTGGGGTCTTGGGGTTTTTTTGTGGCGTTTTTTTTTGTGTGTGGGGGTTTTTTTGGTTTTTTTTTGTTTGGTTTTTTTTTTTTAGTTTTTTTTGTTTTGGTTTGGTTTTTAGGGTTTTTTTGGGTTTTTTTTTAGGTTTTTCTTTTTTTATGAATACAATCATTGTACTAGATCATTGTCTGGATCTCTTCCAGAGTTTCATCTTTTCACTACTTCTTACACTCACCATTCAGCAGCCTTAGCCTGGTTCAAGCCTATAAATATAAACTTGCAATGAACTGAGATACTCTGGTGATGCATTTTAAACACAGAGCTTAAATAGCAATAATGTATAGAAAAAGGCAGATTAAAGGCTCTGCCAGTTTCCCTTTTAACACTACTCCAGGTGTTTACTCCACAGCAGAGCTGTCTGATGGGCCAGAGGCACTGGAGGTAACCAAAGTGCATTAATGTGGACAGGAATGATGAGAAATCCAGAGGAACTACTCCGTGTCTGGGAGAAGACAAATGGACTGTACTCCCAGGGAATATTCTCCTGATTGATTAACTGGAGCAGTACAAGGACTTACAGGAGCTCAAGGGCTATAAAAATCTGCTCCAGAAAAGATGAAGCCAACCCAGCCTGGGTTGGGGGGGATTTTCTGGTTTGAAATGGTCTCTCACCTTCCCTGCAATAAGAAAGAATTAACCTTTGATCTCCTCCCTTGAGCATTTTTTTTTTCACTGCCTTAGAGCACACTATAAAAGACTGAGGAAAATCCTACCTATTCCAAGGTCAGTAGACATGGTCAGCTTTAATCTACATTTAAGTGGCAGCTTTCTATATGTTTTTTTTTTCTTCTTTTTTCCAGCTTGCCACATGCAGCTCTGCTTTCCAACCCTTCACCATGCAGGTTCACCTGATCCAGGTGAACTGAACACCATGGGGGCCCACTCAGTGTGCTGACACCTTGTTTTAAGTGATGGCATTACACTAGGGAGGTGTTTTGAGTGCTTAATTAAAGAAAGAAAGGTGAAAGTCAGCTTGAGTCGAGCAGAGCACTGAAAGAACCATTATGGAAGATGTTAACCCCAAGAGGAAGGCAGAGCTCCACCAGAAAACATTCCTTGTGTGCTTCCTTTGTCTTTTAGCAGGCCAGAAGTGAGAGCAGCAGCAGCCCCAGACAGACCTTTAGCTCCATATCTGCACTGGAGAAGGAGGAAAGCCCACTGCACCCAAACCTCACACATCAAGGCATGATTATATCCCTATTTTAACTTCATCTTTTCCCCTGAGCAGCACACTGTGGTTTATCAGCTCTCAGTTAATGCTCCACAAGCATTTCTAAGCAGAGGAGCATTTAAAACAAACAAATCTTCGCTGGAATCTTTAAATGCCATGTGGCAAAATCAGCTGCAGAGCAGTGTGTAATTGTCTGTAATTGATTATGAAGGGTGTTTTCCTCCACTGATAATTCATACCATGTCCTGGAGCCTAGATCTGTCAGTTCTGGCACTCCTGCTGGGACATTTTAGCAGGCATGCAGTGATTTCCTATAACTGTCAGCCTTTTTGAAGGCTCTGCAGTAAAAGTTAATTTGAAATCATATGCATATTTGTATATTATAATTAGCAAATAATGCTGTTAGCTGCTGGTAGAAACAGCCCATCTGAGTGACCAGATGCAGGAAAATACAAGGTTAAATGCACTACACAAAACTGAGTAATCCTAATGTTAAGTAATGACATTCAAAACACATGCACCACCCCTCCACGAAGAGCACTCATTTGGAAACACTTACACACAAAATCATATCCAATAAGTACCATTAGACAAGACAGTGGTTTCCATATAGAAAAATCCAAGCACAAAGAAAAAAATAAAATAAATACTTAAGGTAAATTTCATTCAACAATGCCTTAATGACAGTTGTGGATTAATCTTTGTGCTTCACAGTCTATTCCTCTAAGAAAATGATAATTTTTCTACTCAATATTACATTAAATACTACATTACTTTCCTCTTTCCTGATTGCTTTTCTTTTTTTTCCACACTCCAGCTGCCATCATCATTTTGAATTACTGAACTACCATTTTGAACTATTCTGCTGGGTGAGAGCTCAAGCCTTGCTTTAAACCAATCAGTTCATCACAAATTACACCCATTATATATAATATATATTATATCCTTTATGAAGGATTAGACTCCACAACAACAATAGACATAAATTAATGGGAGTGTGTTTTAAATACTGAGCATAAAAGAGATCACTGCTTCCTGTTTAAGACACATGCATGTTGAGGGGGTCCAAATTTGACAGATTGACTGTGACAGCCCTAACAAAAACCTTTAGTGATGGCAAACATTTGTACTTGACTTCGAGCAAGTCACGAGAGATGGGATTGTCTTTTTGTCTGCTTCAATTACAATTTATCTGTTAAAATAAAGGTTCTACAAAATAGATGTACATCCCATTGAAGGCTTTTGGCTCAGTGGCCCTGTCACTTAAAGCCTGTCCTGCAAATCAGCTTGTGAGGCTCAATGCCACAAATTCTCCATCCCCTCCCTCTCAAGCTGGTACCTCCATGCAGACCATGGTAACTGCTTTGATGGAAAGAGGAGCTGCCTGCTGGGTTTCCCTGGAAAAACCTGAAAACCCAGTACCAGATCCTGGTGAGGATGAGGATTGTAGGGGATGGGAACTGATAATTCCTGACTTGACCCTGACCCTTCCAACGAATGTGAACAGAACTGCGTTTTGGCAGGGGAAAAACGCACTGATAAAATCCTGTGGTGGCTCAGGCTAAACAGTGCAGCAGCATCCAAACCAAACCAGATGTTACTCAGCAAGACTCTTCTCCTGCTTAGACAAGATGGCATCAGAGCCATGCAAACATCTCTCTGTGAACCAGGATTATTTTCCAACCCAGATCCTCAGGGACCCTGACCCAGCAGCAGCAGAGCTTTGAAAACAACATCAAGAATTTCCCAATCTGTGGCCTCATTTCTCTGGAATTCCAACACATCCCATCACCCAGCCCTGGATCCCTGCCCCATTCTCACAGCCTACCTGCCACGAGCATCTCACTCCCTCCTGTCCTCCCACCTCATCCCTCCCACACACAGCACCAAGGGAAACCCTCTGTGACCCACGAACAAATCAAAGTTTAGTGACAAAACCCCACCTAGTTTAAATACAGTCCTCTGAAACACAAATAAACTGAAACAAAGTGAGCTTGGTGGCACAATAAAACAGGGTTGAATGATCCAGAAACACACACCCTCTAAATAAAACATCTGGATTGTTTTTCAGTTCTTCACTTGTGACAACAGCCCTGAAATCCAAAACCAGATTTAAAAGATGCAGAAACTAAAGAGCTGCTGCAGCCTCAGCATCAAGGAGAAATTAAGGAATATTCACAAGTAAATCTTCAGGGACTGCTTGTCTCATCCTGCCTTTGCAAGCAGACCAGTGAAATCACCAAACCAGAAATGCAGATTGCAGACAATGCTCTCAGCACTTACATTTTCTTCCATGCAGACACAAAAGCAGAGAGACTTTCAATGAGCAACTGCTACTAACAAAACAGTACCAGGAACAACTGGGAGTAGTGGGATTTTTGCTTAGGGGTTGAAATAGCATTTGCACTTTCAAATATAAATCTATTTCCTAAAAAAGTATTCCCAGTTTTAAAAGCAAAATGCCATTTTGGCTAAAAAAATGTAAAAATACTGAAATAAACTGATAAAACCCAACGTGACAAACATGTTGTAAGACAGTTTCTTTCCTCTGTGAAAACAATAGCTTTGGAGAAGGTCCATATTGCATCATTTAAGGATAAATAGCTAAACTGAGGGCAGTGGTTGGCACTGCTGTCACAGGCAATGAAATAACACTCTGCTCCCCAAGGAACCATTTCCAGCTGACACAACTGAGCTCACACCAAACCCTAGGTATTTTTTATACCATCAACTTATCTCTGAGTCATTAGGCTTTTATATTCAGGCAGAAATCTAATAAATGTCTCCTATCTAAGCAGTTGATATTTATCTCTCTCTCTGGCTAAGTGTACAACATCTGAAAGGCCTCCTTTGTCCAGAAAGCTACACAGATTTCTAGCCAGAGAGATGTGTGAATTGTGCTGAGGGCTTCTCATCACTCTTTCTGACACACTCAGAGGAAAAGTCCCTCTTTGTCCCAGTGATACTTGACCAAATGAGTAAAATCATAAAGTTACAAAAAAAAGAAAACAAACAAAAAAAAAAACCACCAAAAAAAGCAAGAAAAAAAAACCCAAAAAACAAAACAAAACAAACCCCAAAAAACAAACAAAACAAAAAAATTAACAAAAACAAAAGAAAAAACTCATCAAACAAACAAAAAAACCTCAACCTAAAGTGGCAAAGAAGGTCAGAAAAAACAAGAATTAACATTTTTTGCTCAGAAGACAAACCAAATATCTTTCAGATTGAAAAAAGTACAGGTGCCTCACCTCAAGATTCTGTAAAATACTGAATTCAGAGGAAGGTAGCTAAAGCATTCCACTCCCTGGTATTTTTAACCAAGGAAATTCAGAAACCATGAAGCAAGGGTCCAGAAAAATGTAATGCTGTTCAGAATCTCCCACTCTGTGTGCCCATGCATCTCATTTCAAACACTTACCCACGCTGCAGAACCCTTTGTAAGGTACCTGCATTACTCTGACAGTGACAATATTCTGGACAGGCTGTAGAAACAAAGCTGCAGAAATCCTGCACCACTCACTCCTGGTGCAGATGGACACAAAGTGAGCCCTCACATCCCAATTCCCTGGCCAGAGCCTGGCTCCAACCCCCCTGGACAGAGATTTTTGGCTGCTGAGGTGACCCACAGCCTCAGATTCCAACATCCCCCACCCTGCAGGGCTGAAACCTGGGGGTGCAGGGGCCTGGCCTCGGGACCCATTGCAAGAAAATCAAAACCTATTAAACTCCAGCTTCTAAAAACACCACAGATCCTGCAGGAGAGGACAGTATGTGAGAATGGAGGCTGTTCTGGCAAGTGGTGGCCTGTGATAAAGCCAAAGTCCTGTTACTTGTTCAACTGGTTTGTTGCTCGTGGCATTGCCCTCTCCAGACTTGCTCATTGCCAGCCACAAACAATTGTAAAATATATTTCATGTGATGCTGTTGTGTGCATTTTGAACCTGGCACTTGCTTTTGTTTCTTGCTCAAAAGCATCATTATCTTAATCAAGCTGTCCAAGATCTGATATAGTATCTCCCCTATTTTTACTTTATTACAGCCTCTTTTCTATTTTGGGGTGTTTTCTGGATGCCTCCCCTTGATCTTCAAAAATCTTCCTGAAAAATACCTCTCTGTATCTGGTACCTAGTTACCACAATAATAATCACCTTAGAAACACCATAAATATACAATTAAATAGGATTCTGTTCCAAAGCCCATCAAGGCAGTAACATTTTTTCCATTTACTCCAACAAGCTGCGGGATCAGGCCCCAAAATACTTTAAATACATAATTTTTTTCCCATCTACAGACTGCTAACACAGAACACATTTCAGTTTTTACATTTCTCCCCTCCCTAACAGGATTTCCTTGAGACCCACATCGCTGTGCTAAGACATTCTCTCTATCTCACCCCTACCACCAACCGGTATAATTTATTAATTCCCTTATTCACTTCCCTTCCGAGGCTCTCAGCAGGAGGGATGTGCTGGCTTAGTTGTTGGGGTAAAAAAAAAGTTTTTTGAGACTCTTTATCTACTTTCTGTTACCTGTCTGCGCAGGGGGATTCGCTTGGTCAGCTTGTGGACAGCGGGCTGGCTGCTGAAATCCGGCTTCTTGGTGGTGCCCTTCATGCGGCACACGATCACTGTCAGCACCATGCAGGCGATCAGGAACACCCCTATGCAGTAAATTGCTATTTCCACGTAGTCTGGAGAGGCTGGGAATTCCTTTTCTTTCTCAGGAGCTGGATGGGAAGGTGTCAGGAGGGAACAATCAGGCCACAGGGTCAGCAATCGCGGCAGCGCTCGGCGCAGCGCTTGGAGCAAGTGATGGTACAACACAACCAGTTCTTGTGTGACATTCAGAGCACTGAATTTTTAGGCCATCTTGCAATCTGAGAGTAATTATTTTTTTCCAGATTACTGCTTTGATTTCTCAGTTTGCACTGAGTGTGAGCTTGTGCATCTATGTATACATACACAAACATATACATCTGTCGGCCTGGGTAGGTACATACATATACATTGAAATATTGCATGATCAAGGATCATTTTAGAGAGAAGAAAAACCTGTTCAAACTAGGCTCAGGGTTCATTTTGTTACTTGAGTCAAAATGCAAAAGCACCGCAATTCTTGTGAACCACACAAAAGCACATCTAAAAATAAAACTGTGAATTATCTAGCCTGAATGAAAAGTGTCTAAATTTGCAAGCAAATGTTTGGGCTTGAGTCTGCTTGAGTCTGCCTGTTTATTCAAAATTTTCAGTAGGATCTCAAAATACAGAGGGCAGGGAGGACAAATCACTCCCCATAATGTCTAAAAACTCAGCTTAGAGGTTTCAAAAGGGTTTCAAGGACCTGGCTGTCCAGCTGCTTAACCAGCTGTGCCTCATGCTGGGTGCCCAACTCCCTCTGAGGTCCTTTGAGGAGCCCAGTGCTGGATTAAAAAGCATAATTGAAGTGAAAAACAAATTGGCAGCACCACGTTAATTAACGAGCCCTCTTCTGTGAGGACTGCGGTCTTTCAAGTAACCTCATCAGTGGTTACTGGCCTATGAGATTAGATTTTGGAGGGAGTGGTTCTACAGAGCTGTTACTCTGATTGAAACCATTTTGAAGCTATCTTCAAGACAGTTATACGTGCAAACAGTGTCCCTAATCCCTTATCTGGGATTCAAGCCCCGGATAAACAGCATTCCACAGCCATCAGCGGTCACTCCGCAAGCAATGCACGCTTCAAGCTGAAATTTTCTTGTGCCTTTCCAGGCTGTTAAAAACACTTTGTTCAAGAAAATCGGTTAAAAAAAAAAAAATGCTGTTCAAGCACTTGCAAAATGCAAACATTGCCAGCAGAAGCAAGCTCTACAGAAGCACTGCTCTGCCTGCTTGGTGGCACCTCACAGGCTCGGGGTTCAGTTCAGAGTGAGATGGAATAAAGCTGCCTTGTTCAAAATATTTCAATAAAAGGTGAGAAATTATCTGCAGACAGTGGGAACATTTAACTCCCACACTCTGAGCCTCAGCAATACGCACATGCAGGTTTTGTACCTCTTACTTAGGATTAACAATTAATAAATGCTAAGCTCAAGATGACCCAGCAAACCTCAGGTGGTTCATGTTTTTTCCCAAAGGAACTCCTGAGGCAGCTGCCAACAGTTATAAATGAGAAAATTTGACTAATGTCAAAACCAACTACAGTTACATCTTCTAACAGCTGATAATAATTTTCAGGCAATAAAGCACATTGATGTTTGTTTCTTTTAAGGACAGAAACATCATCAACCCCAGAACAGCAAGACATGCTTTGCAGTAAAAGCAAATGACTACTTGTTTCCTCAGAGCATGCAATGTTTAAAGATGCACGGAGCCAATTCCCAAGATATGGAAGGCACTGCTTCTGTACATGATCCTCTGGCATTGAAATTGGAATTTCCATGAGATTTGCATGATAGGTAAAAGTGAATTGAAGTGAATAGCTCAGGTATTTTAATGAGCCAGTACATAACTATGGCCAAATTAGTTCCAAACTTTGCAACGAACAGAATTTCATCCTCTTAACAAAGTTTACAATGATTTACAGGCTGATTTTCAGTTGTCTCATTGAAGTGCTAAGGAAATGCAGCTCCTTAGCATTTCTGATGATGTAAAAACATTTCAATTAAGTGCAATAGCCACACACTCCACTCCCTTTTTTGTTGTTGTTGCTGTTTGGTTTTTGGAGTCGCCAGCACATGACAGAACAACTCCCTGGCTTGAGACAACTGCGCTTAAAACACCAAAATCATTGTAAAAGTTCTTTTTTCGAGACAGAAGCCGTGCTAATTCTGCAGCAATCAACAAAGGGGAAGGGGGGGGAAAAAAAAGAGGAAAAACCACGGAAAGAGAGCAGTGTATACCTGGCAGAACTGTCAACCATGCAGTGTGAAAGGATATCCCAATAGAATTACCCGCCAAGCATGTATACTCCCCAGCATCCTCAAAAGTTACATTCCGTATATAGAGAACCTCAATTTCTTTGTCCGTGGTGTTAACACCGGCAGCCTAAAAAAAAACAAGAGGGAAGCAGGAGAAAAAGCTAGACACTGAGAGAATTGTTGTGGATAGGGAGGTGGAGCCACAGGGCTTTGCACCTGGTAAATAAAGGCAGAGGTGGAGAGATGCAAAGCTCCTTCCCCATCCACAATCCCTCATCCAAAAGGCGTTTACCAACAGGTCCCAGCTCACCTCAGAAAGTAATCAACACCCTTCACCAGACCTAAACTCACCACCTAAACATGCATGCAATCAAAAGACATGGAAAAATTCACCCACAAATATTTTTTTTTTCCTTCTGCTTTTATGACAAGAGAAAGTTGAAAGAAAAACAAAGAGAAAACAAAGCAGGACAGAATGTGGGATCCTTCACGTGTAGAGACCTGTTTCAGAGGAAAGAATTTACCATAAAAGCATACTCTAAAATGATAAAAAAGGGGTGAATTCTGCTCCAAAAGACAACTTAGTAGCCGTCTTAGACTGTGTATGATCCTTGCATCACTACTGCACTACACTTCTGAGTAGTAACTACTACTGTACATTGTGAAGAGTTGCCAAATCTCATTTAAATCTCAAATCTGGAAATATTTGATGGTTTGCTTAGAAGTACATGGGAAAGTATCCCAACTCTTGCTCAAAAATCAGAGATGTTGTTCAGCTGTGGCTCTCAAAGGTGGGAGAGAAAAGGCTTCAAAAGTTTGAGAACCAGGAGATGGAAATTAAATATATTTTTGCACATCTTAGAGATTGAGGGAAAAAAAAATTCTCCTGCAAGTTTTGTGGTTTTTACTGGTCATCTTCCAGACTTGTTGCTTGACATTGTGTACCAATCCAAGTATCAGTGATTATCCAAACCCATACAAATGGAGTAAATCTTAGGCCTGGAACTTCCCAGCTGCCCCAAGATGGGCACATCAAGGCATCAGAACAAAGATCTCAGTGATGGAGGTTTAGAGAAATTAATGTTTGCTACTTTTGATCTCTGCTCCATTCAAAAATGTTACTTTGAAATATACAGTCAGGGAATAAATACATTTTTATTGGGCAATTTTGAGGTAAATTTAATTGTGGGCTGTAGTCACACGGTTGCCTGTCTTTACTGTTACTGCTGAGTAAAACTCAGTTAGTAACGGGTGAGTAAGTCCTGGAAAACCCCTCCCTCCTGCACAGTCACAGTGACTAAACTGACCTGACTTGTGCTCCAGGGGGTATTTATGTGAACAGGTCACATATATACACACCTATGTGTATGTATAAATACACACTGCTGGGCTGTAATTACATTATTCAATGAGTAGCCCCTGTGTGAACTGCAGAGTACGCAGAATTAACAACAAAACTGTTCAACACACACGCAGACACAAAGACACCAAAGAGAGAATAAAGATCAGCACCAGAAACCAAAGAGTGCTTCTGGTACAGAGAATATTGTGGGAATTTTTCCATGGCTGCTGGTGTAACAGCAGCTGCACCACCAGAGGAGGATTACACATATACCACCAAGGCCAGAGAGTATCCTACAAGCTGCCTGCAGTCTCCCAAAGCACCATTTTTTCCAGCTTGCTTTAAAAAACATTGTTACCTGGTACGCTTGGCAGAACAGAGAGCCAGGCAGACTGGTTGGCCTCCCCTATATAATTGGAGACCTTACAAATATATTCTCCAGCGTCCGCCTCTGTCACATTGTACAGTGTCAGCACTTCAGCATTGGAACTATTTATCCCCGAGTGCTAGAACAGACCAATAACACAGGAGAACAAGGTCACTGCTGCCCAGAATGGACACCAATCTGTCTATGGTCCCACCACCAACACGTCACCAGAATATTCCACATCAGCCTCTAAACATTGAATTGTTTGGGGTTGGAATTTGTTGGTTTTTTTTTTTTCTTTTGGTTGTTGCTGTTTGGTTTTCTTACATCCGAAGCATCACACGAGGAGTTAGAAAACAGCAGCGTGGGGGGAAAAAAGAATCCACCTAGGCATGGGACAAGCAGATACAGAGCTGGCTGTCCTGCCTGTCAGAGTTTTGGCAATGCCACCCAGCTCGGGAAAACTTCAGTTTCCCTGGCCAGGCTTGCTCCAAACTAGCAGGAATGACAGTACCAACACAGTGCTCCAAACCAGACATCTCTGCAGGCTCAGCATCCAGACAGCCCTGTCCTCCAGCAAGATTTTGGCAGCAGCTGCCATGTTACTTTGAAATCAAGAGGCTGAAGAAACATGAAAGAAATGGAGTAATTGTCCCAGGTATGTTTTGGATGCTTTCTACCCATACAAAAATGTCATTGACGTTCTTTAGAAGGATTTTCATTTTTTTCTGAACAAGCCATGCCTGAAACATTCAGATATAAAGGACTTTTTATGGAAGCAAAAAGGAGCAAAACAACCTATAAGCTGCACAGTTAGCATTCAGACAAGCAAATGTTTATCTAACTCATCATTTCATTTGTAACACAGACATCTCCACTTCCAAAAGAAGCTCAGAACTCGAAATCCTCGGATTTACACCACGCTCTAAAGAAGGCATCTGCGAAGCCTCACCTTTAAAACCTGCAGGTAAGGCAGCCCGTCTGGCCCGTATTTACTGCCGTTCTTCTCCACGTGCTTTATCCACTGGATGTGGGGCTGGGCGTCGCTGTAGACCTTGCAGACAAACTCGACGTCGCCCCCGACCACGGCGGAGGCGTTGGCGGGGAGCCCCGCCTGCAGGATGGGCCGGTGCGGGGAGCGCTCTGCTCCAGCAGGGAAGGAGCAAGAGAGACACAGAGAGAGAGAGGGAGAGAGAAATAAAGATGCATAAATAAGCAGGGCTGCCAAGAAAACTGTAAGTGAACCCCAGCCAAAAAGCCCTGTAAGCCTGTTGGCTGACTCCTCCGAAATAACGCCGCAGCCAAGGCGCGTAACAAAACCTGCAGCTCAAAGGAGATGGCTTGAGTGGTACACTTGTAATTTAAAGAATAGTCATTTTGGGGGGAGGGGGGAAACCCTGCTTAAACACTGCACTCATTTTCCATGGTTTAACTCAACCCTAATTAGGTAAAATATCTCCTTTTGGTTTTTTTTAAGCTACCGTGATTAAGTTAGCTCTGAGCTCTAAAACAGCTTGACTCAACTAGCTCTCCACACATTAAGAAGAAATATTGACTAATCTTGATTAATTAATTATTTTTGATTAAGAAGAAATATTATTGATTAATTTTGAATAATTATTGATTTAAAATATGTTAAACTGAAATTAATTTCTCAAAAGTAGCAGCAGAAGCCTCAGCGTGCAGGATGCACAGACCACAGCTCAACTTCAGAAAATGCTCTGATCAGTGCCACCACCACCACTGCTCTCTGCTTCACCCAGACACAGCAGCAGAAACCCTGCTTTGTTCTTATTCTCACCAAGACACAGGCAAATACAGAATTCTCAGAATTCTCACTTCTCTGAAGTGTATTTAATGTGAGCCAATTCAGCTTCTAATCGATGCCCATGCATAAGCATTTCTCACACATTTTCAGTCAACCTCTCATGGGGAGCAGCTGAGGGAATTGGGGTTGTTTGGCCTGGAGAAAAGGAGGTTCAGGAGGGACCTTCTCACTCTCTGTGACTCCCTGACAGGAGGTTTTAGCCAGGTGGGAGTCAGGCTCTTCTCACAGGTGACAAGTGACAGGAGAGAGGAAATGGCCTCAGGTTGTGCCAGGAGAGGTTTAGATTGGCTATCAGGGAAAATTCCTGCACCAAAAAGGTTGCCCAGCTTTGGAACAGGCTGCCCAGGGAGGTCATGTTTGTAGATGTGACACCTGGGGACGTGGTTCAGTGGTAGCCTTGGCAGTGCTGGGTTAAAGGTTGGCTTTAAGGACTCAGTGATTTTAGAGGGCTTTTCCAACCTAAACAATTCTATGAATCACAAGTGAAATGCTCACTGGCCATCCCCAGCCTCAGCTCCTCGTTCTCCTCTGCTCCAGGAATTCTTTCAAAGATAAGTAAAAAATAGCAGACCTAAATATTTATTTTTAGAGGCTATACACTGTAAAAGCTCTGACACTACAAGCCAAATCAGCTGAATTTCAAACCAAGCGTTCCTTCTTAAACATACTTGTCTCCAATAAATTGTTTCACAAGCAAACATTGTGAGTATAATAGCAAATAATGATGCCATTGAACAATGGGATCTTTTATACAGTCCAATATATTTGGCATGCAGCAAACATCTACTGGGAATTTATTCACTGAGGCTGTGCTGGCAGCACACTACAAAGCAGCAGTCTTATTTTACTTGTGGCAAAAGTGCATTTGAATTGCAGTTACTAAATTATTCCATGGCTATGTGTGTCATTTTCGAAGATCTAGGAACAGTTTCATATTTTTTAATTTGTAAATTGCAGTAGAACGTATAAATTATTATTTTACAGTTCTGGAGAGAACTTTTAGTTTCTCACCTTATACTAAATAAGTTCTAATTCCATCTCCCTCATTCCTTCATTTGGGTACAAAAACAGCTAGCAAAAATCTCTCTTTAATAGAAACCTTACACCATCTTCCAAAACTTATTACAGCTGCCTTCGGTATAAAATGAAACCTTAGAGAATGTTATTTAAAATGTTTTTTAGAAGTCAGTAGGCCTCATGTTTCATTTCTCCACATCAGGGTTTGATTTCCTTCGTGACCTTATTCTCTGCCCTTTAACAAACCAGAGAACGAGGCCTGAAACATCTTGGAAAAGTTCCGACTATGCCAGCATCCACACACGAGATGTGTTTAGTTTATCCTGATAGCCATCAATGATTTCATCTTTTATTGATGACTGTCAAGCATTTCCTCTACCAAAAAAGAGGAGGCAGAGCAAAGGAACAAAAGCAGAGTTCTCACACTCTTGGCCCCCCAATTTAATTTAAAAAAATTAAAGTGTGTACATATGGATGGGTATATATGTATGGCCGTTTGTGAAATTTCTTCTCTAAAGGCAAATGTGTTAAAAACAAACTTTTGTTGCCCTTCCCCACATGGATCAGTGTTCACCAACTCCTCCACTTCAGCAGAGGGGAGTAGTCTGTGCTCACACAGGCAAACAGCACAAAACCATCACCGTGCAAACCCAGCAGGGCTTCATGGCAAACCTGGGGTCCAAAGAACCCACAAAATACACTCAGGATTGGGGAAAATAACTACCAAAAACTTCCACTAACTGCCAATGACCAAACTTAATTTTGTACAGCACCTTTTCCTGGAAAACCTCATTTCAGGATGTTATCCAAAAACATCCTACTTCTCTGCAATCCCACACACATCCAAGGACTCTGTTAAGCACAGGTACTGTCAAAGCCATATTCATAAATCTCCCATCACTATTCAGCATTTAAAATACAAGCTGTACATTTGTAAGCAGATATCATCACTCAGACTACTAGCTGCACTAATATTAGATGGAAACAGCATGTTCCTTTTTACTGAACACCAGCAAAGGTCTCAAAGTTGCCTTAAAAAAAAAAATCTTAAAGGCTGGTGAAAGTGATATTATCATTAACTAATCATTATAATCAGAATTATCACTAAAACATAGTGATCACATACATCTCTAGTTATTTAAACAATATTTTCATACATATAATTCAATACATTTCATACAATTATTTCATACATATATGTAAAACAAGCTGGCAACAAATCTCATAGCTCTGGAGCCTGATTTCACTATTCCACTTGCTGATTAATATTGAAGAACCACCTTGAGAAATAAATATATGCTGCCTGAACACTGATATTTCAGTGTTACAATCTCACTGATGACACAATTTGTGATAAAATCAAGTCAAAAACATGTGAATAATACAGAAAATCACCCCCAACATGCTTCATCCTGGATCCCACCATAAGAGACAAGACACCAGCTTGCAGTTTAGATACAAAACCAACATCATCCCCATCTGAGGAATTAGTTATCTACAAAAGACAGAGTCAAAATGACTGCTCACATGAGATATATCAGATTCAAGGCCACAAGCACCTCAATTTTACACCACCATAAAAGTGCCCAGGGCTCGAGCATTTCTGCTCACTTATCTGTAGACAAACAGAGTTGTTATCTGAAGGGATGACTGACAAAGAGACCTGGCCCAAAAGGCTTAGAGGGAACTGTCATTTAGCCTGTTAATGTTAAAACTCCAAAATACCTCCCTCAAAGAGATAAAGCTACAAAGAATCCAAGAAAGCTGGAAAATTCCAAGTTCCAAAAGAGCTGGCACAACGGAAGGAGCTCCCCAGGAAGTTCCAAGCACTGCAGGACCCCTAGAGATGGTGGGAGCCTGTTCTGCTACTGGAAATGACTTGTTGGAGCCCAGACACTTCACAAGGAATCCTGAGAACTGGCTCCTCAAGGAATTTAAACCCCTGAACAGAGGATTCCTACAAAAGGGGTCATCTCTTCCCCATCCTTGGCTTTATTTCCAATTGTTTTTTTGTTGGGCAGGGGAAAGAGGAGAGGGGAANGAGGAGAGGAAAAGGAGAGGAAGAGGAGAGGAAGAGGAGAGAGAGCAGAAAGTGATGCAACCATGGGAGGTGAAGGTGCTGGGGTGTGGAGCTGGGTGACAGATTACAAAGATTATAAGATTATTAACTCCCAGAGCCAAGGGAGACCAGAGGACACAAGGCCATCACTGCAGCCCTGGAGCAGGCTGGAACAGCCACGGGAGGGGAGGCTGCTCGCCCAGCACGCTGGCAGAGGGGAGGTGCAGGGCAGGAATTGCTGCTGTCAGAGGCCAGGGGAGAGGGATTGTGGCTCAGAGAGTGGCACTGCTGCCACCAGAGAGCCTTGGCAGGGACAGAGACAATAACCCCGGAAGGGGGGAGCTCCAGGACCCTGGCCAGGCCAAGTCTCCTTAGCAACCTGGCTGAGAAGAGCTCTGGGAATTGTCTCTCCGAGCCTCCTCCTCACCCTAGCACAGACAGTTCAGGACCTTTCACAGGAGCTAAAAGCCAGAACCCAAAGCCCATTGAAGTCAGGGGGAAAACTCACATGGAATTCAATGGGCTTTGCATAAGGCACCCGATTCATTGAGAAAAAAGAAAATGGAAACTACTCTTAGTTTCTGCTTTTGAATGTGCTTGTTTCCTCTCCTTGCAAATGTGTGACTCAAGTGTGGGCTAGAAAAATAAAAGCTTAATAGCAAATGCAAGACCAAGCATGAGTTCTGGGGACAATGGAGAGATTCTCAATTAAGGGGGGAAGTGAGGGAGAAAAAAAATTACCTAATTTTTAGCTAGACGCATTTATCAGAGCCTTTAATCACAGTTTTGAAATGTTGCTGACTTCCAAGGACTCATCTTGACGGCTGCCACTGAGCAGCTCCAGAGGGATCCCTCAAATGATGCCTCTGAGCACCAGTCCTGGATCAATAGCCCCTGGGAGAGGTTCTGTGCATTCAGTCATCACTAAATGAGAAATGAAGTAGCTCCAGCTGTCACTGCATCGACTGAAAACACAGACCTGCCATACTCTCATCTTCCCCTGCCCTGGTCAGCACAGCACCCTCAGCTCTAGTTGCTTATTTTGCCTGACACCAAGCTTGGGAAATAATCAGCAGCAGCCTGGACCCTGTTTGGAGAAAACACTATCCACTCCCAGCCACCTTCCTTCAGATGCTGCAACATCTGCTGCTTTGGAAGATGCTAATTATGCTGTAAATTATGGGTCTCAAAAGCATCTACAGCACTTCAGGCCAGACTGTAATCACAGCCTCTTGCATTGGCTTTGGCTTCACATTGTAAACTTGCAAGATTGACTTGCAAGCCTTAAAAAAATTAACCACAGCCTTTTCATGGCCGGCTTGGACTGAAACATTCCTCCCTTGTGTTTCATCTTCACCAACGAGCAGCACTTTCCCACCATTCCCACTGGGCCATCTCCCCAACCCAGGAGATCTCAGAAGGCTGCTGGGGTCTGGGAGCAGCACTGCTGATGGAGGAGCATGGCTCTGTCCCTGAATTATCACAGCACACCTGGGCATTCCCCTGGGAGAGCTTTACAGAGGGATGTGAAGCCACCCGACACATCCCTTGTGTCACCAAGTGACCCACAGACCTCACAGAGTGGGAATCCAGGAGTGTCACCCATCCCTGGGACACCCAGAGCCCTCTCTAACAGTGTCACCCATCCCTGGGACACCCAGAGCCCTCTCTAACAGTGTCACTCATCTCTGGGACAGCCCTCTCCAGCAGTGTCACCCATCTCTGGGACACCCAGAGCCCTCTCTAACAGTGTCACCCATCTCTGGGACACCTAGAGCCCTCTCCAGCAGTGTCACCCATCTCTGGGACACCCAGAGCCCTGTCCAGCAGTGTCACCCATCTCTGGGACACCCAGAGCCCTCTCCTCGTGCCCCCACCCAACCATAGCCATGGGATTACCAAACCTGCTCCATCAGGAGGGGCAGTTCTATGGTAACTTTTCAGGTGACTGAAGGCAGGAAGGTGAAACCTCTCAGGTGCAGCTCCAGCTTCCCACAGCGCACCCCACAACAGCTCAAAGCTGAAATGTGATTTCCTCCCAGAAGTGGCACTAGTGACATTTCAGTCACAGTCTGAGAGAACAACTCCCTCCATTACAAGCCACTCTGTCTCTGTGCTCCTTTTCTGACATCCCTGTTGAGACTGTACATGTAGGTACTGTTCTGCTGGCTCTAATGCTGGTTTTGGGGATGTGGGTACCTGCTACAGGATTGGAGCATTTACTAAAGCCAAGGGGCCAGCCACAGGATGTCAGTGCCTGATCAGCATCTATTTGGGCTAAATAGCAACCACTAAAAGAAAGATTATAAATTTATTAAACCCTTGCTGTTCAGTGAGCAGTGAGTTTCAGGTTTCTATCCTGTGCTAGCTGACTGCAAAGGAACCAGTTTGCAAGAGAAACACAAGGATCTCCATCCTTCATGAAAGATCCCACCTACACTAACTGCAAATCCTTCCACAAGCACTCAGAGGCTGGGTTAATCATTGTCCTCTGAATTAGAGAGCCTTTCTGAGGTGAGTTACAGGAGCAACTCCAGCATGAGGAATTGCAGCTTGGGTTTCTCTATAAATCCAGCATTATCCAAGTTCATACCCTGGACCCTGTTTGGAACCACTCTTGCACTCTGCACCCCTGTGTGAGTGGTGTAGAAGGGTCCAACCAAAGAGATGCCAGCCCCACAGGAATTTCCTCCTTCAAGGCATCTCCCTGCACACGGGCCAAGCCAAACCCTCCCTCCTCTCCCCAGCACGAGCCCATTGCTTAGGGGAGCCTGTGCTCTCTGAATCCTGTGATCAGAACACTCCTGACTCCACCACTCGCTCCGTGGCACGGAGGAGGAAGGCTGAGTGCCGGCTGCTCTCTCAGAAGATCAGAAAGAGCCAAGCAGGGGCAGGCAGAACAGCTCTGCTGATCAATGTCACATGCCAGGCGTCGGTGAGCCAGGAGCTGAGCAGCCTCCACCAGCTGCACATCACTTGGGGTTTTTCTCTGCACAGGATGAGGCACTGGGTGCTGTTCACAGCCAGTGCAGAAGTGCTGCTCAACTGGCATGATCTATTCAAACAGACACACAGACAAACCCCTCCACTCATCACTTCCTGGGTGATTTACACACGCCAAGGTAGAGCCCACAGCGAGTTAGGGATGATGCTCTCCTCCTAAACTCTGCAAAATCACAGGATGCTTGAAGGCTGGAAGGATTAACATCACTGTCATAAAACAGTAAGAGATAAAGACCATCCCTGGCAAGAGCACTTGATAAAGAACAGGAGCCTCTGAGGCAGACTTGAGAACAGCTTATGGGTCAGAGCAGCACTACCAGGACTGGTGACATCACACCTTACAAATTTGGCACCTTTGAACCAGTAGGTATTAGCCAACAAATGGTTCATGCTGCTCCATGTTCCAGTACAGCAGGAGTCTCCATGTGCAGCATTTCCCACTTGGACACTACTTGAAGAAATCATTTTGGTGGCCAAAGCTCAAAGGGCATCACTGCAGCTGGAGCTCCTGGCACAGGGACCTGGGGCCAGCCTCCATCACCATTACCTAAGCTCCCTTTGTCCTTTAATTTAGAAGCCTTTTATATAAATTTGAAGCACTTCTTACTGCTGTTGTGCCTCTCACTCTGGGCCCCACCACCCAGCTCTGCTCTGGTTTTTGGGCAGCACCAGCAGTCAGCAGGGAGCCAGACTCCACATATCCCTGCTGCCACTGAATACTTTCACAAGAAGTCAAACATTTGAACATTATTAAAGAATTTCAATGCTAAAGATTCAAGTTCTGTCACATATAGCAAAGCAGACCCATTTTTTGCCCACAGCAAAGCCTCTGCCACTCCATCCAACCTCCTTGAGACTCTCAAGCCCTTCCACTCACCAAAGCCAGCCAAGTAAAAGGCAATGCCTTTTAAGAATCTTTACAGAAGTTAAGCAGCTGTATTCAAACTCTTTGTCCTTGGCTTCACCACCTTCACCTCTAATTTTAAGCAATGTCACAGTTTCCCAAGCAGGCAAAGCTCCCACTGATGTTATCCCATCTGTCTCCTTGGATAGCTCTACAGCAGAGCTTCAGCTCTCTGTCCTGTCTGCATTTCAGCTAAAAATCCATCTCTGCACACCTTTACACCTCTTCCTCACAAGGCAGCAAGATGGGGAAGAGACAGCAAGTTACACTGACCTATTTGGCTTGATACAAAGCCCACTGATGTCAATGAAAACAGTACAAAAAAGAAAAAAATCAAAATCGGAACTAGTTAAAAGCTGTCCTTTCAAATCACACATATATCTGAGGGTTAAAAGAGACAGGGACATCCAGCAAGCCTAAGGCTACGGCAGGAAACATGAATGCTCTTGTTTTAAAACACGAAATTATCAACAGGGTTTTAAGACCAGTTTGTCCTTAAAAGCAAAGCCCTATTGTCAGGCTGACAGCGTGGGTTTCATCAGCCCCAAGGAGCAGAAAAAGTCCTAGCAGCAAGAGCTGTACAACACTAATCTTGGAGCTCCCTTGCAGTGTCCCTCACACAGTGCATGCATAAGCAAATGCTTCATACATGTCTGAACAAAGGGTGGAGAGGCCTTATTTTAGTGTGAAAAAATTATGGGAAACAGAACAATGAGAGGCTACAATTTTCATTGATATTCTTTTCAGGGTACCCTAAAAGAAAAAGGCTATGAGAGAATATGAAAAACAGCTTGTGACTTCTCACAGACAAGTGGTAAAGTTTTATTGTTCTGGCTGTTCCCAGAGACTGCATTAATTTTTACACCCAGAGATATCTTCCTTTGTACTGTGCACAGCTCCCAGCACTCAGCTGCTGAATAATAACCAGAGACAATGCTGGGTCCAGCATCACTGGAATGGATGATCACAGTAGGCTCTGCCAAAGGTTTGCTGCATGCCTGGCAAGCAGCATCCTTCCCACAGGGATGGTGTCCTCTCCCAGCTGCAGTGGCTTTAGCTCACCAGTGCACCCAGTGATGCCACAAAGCACACGGGGGGAGTTGTTATTTCTGCTGCTGTTGTGACCCAGCTACACATTTCTCATCCACAAAGCTTCCTTTCCTGAAAACAGCTCTGCCTTTAAAGTAAAATGGATGGAAAAGATTATGTAAAGCTTTAAAAGCACTCCTTACATTTGTACACTTCTCCCCCCCTTTTCTTACACAGCACACTTGCTCTATTGAGCAATGCAGGTGTGAAATTATTGGAAGCACTGTGGAATTCACCCTTCCCCAGCTGCCTGCCAGGCACAGCCAACCAGCAGCTGACTGACCACACCAACTGTGCAGGTCTCAGGGCAGAAGAGAAGCTCCAGCACCCAGAATTCCAGTGCTGGACAGTCCTGGCTCAGCCTCATGACATGTCTGTGTCACTCAGCCCTTTGGGCTTCCCTTCCCTTCCCTGGTGATGAGGTTTGGAGACATCCCTCCATCAGCATCACATTCCCTTCTGCAACACACAGTCCCCTGTTCTGAAAGCTGGGCCAGATGCTGAAGAAGACTGCTCATGGGAAGACCCTGATTATACATATTTGTCATTTTATCTCCAGTAATTTGGGTAAATTCAAGTAAATTTCACAAGATGCAGCAGTGTTCACAGGCTGGCAGCTCTTGGACACAAACCTGGTGCTCCAGAACTACAGAGCTGATTTGTTAACTTTCCACAGCTCTTGTCCTGGTTCTGCCTGGGGTAGAGAATTTTCTCCCTAGCACTGGTACAGTGCCCTGTCTGGATTAAGATGAGAATAATGTTGAGAACACACTGGTGGCTTGGTCACACTCAGTCAAGGACCTGTCAACTCCTCCTGCTGCCCTGCCAGGGGGGAAAACTGGGGGGCACAAGGAGCTGGGGGGGCACCCAGCCAGGACAGCTGACCCCAGCTGACCACAGAGATATTCCAGACCAAATACTCAGTGTATAAATTGTGGGGAAAGCTGGCCAGGAGCCACTCAGGAGCTGGCTGAGCACCGGTCAGTCAGTGGTGAGCGACTGCTTTGCATTTGCATCACTTGACTTTGAGTTTTATTTCTCTCTCTTTTCCTTATTTTCTTGTTCAT
Organism: Irena cyanogastra; assembly: GCA_013397155.1. Classification (NCBI taxonomy): domain Eukaryota; kingdom Metazoa; phylum Chordata; class Aves; order Passeriformes; family Irenidae; genus Irena; species Irena cyanogastra. The sequence goes on along the minus strand of VWZV01012753.1, from coordinate 158,855 downwards.
TATTACCATTGTATTTAAATTATTGAACTGTTCTTATCTCAACCCACAAGTCCTCAGTTCTGCCCTTCTGATTCTCTCCCCCATCCCATGCCAAGGAGTAAGCAAGGGTTGTGTGGGGCTTGGTTCCCTGTTGGGGATAATCCACAGCATTCCTGCACCCCCATTTTCCTGCCTTTCAGCAAAAATGGACAGCTTCCTAGGAAGCAGAGTCAGGAGCATCACCAACAGCCTCTGGCTGAGCAGTAGGGGCCAGAGCTGCTTTCTGAGAAAATGTCACTGAAAAGCAGTTGGGGCAGCAAAACCCATTTGCTGGAATATTCACTCAAATACAGACACAGGTATGATCACAAACACTCTAGGTGCACAAATATCAAAAGAAACCAACAGCTGCAATGAGATTATGTTGCTCAGTAATGCACATAATCCATTTGAACAGCAGAAATACTCAGTATATATTCATAAATAGCAGTGCTGCAGGTATAAACACTAAGGAATGCATGGAGACTCACTTATAAATGCAGAATACACAAGACAACTGATGCTTTGATCACCTTATTTGTGATTAAAAACCCCCTAAAAAGTATATGCAATTTTAGACTTTTATAAGCATCATGTAAAAATGATAAATTACTTTATTCCAACTTTATGTTGGGTTCTTCTCTTTGCTAAAATTCCGACAGCATCAGTATTGTACTTTCATGAAAAGTCAAAAATTACAACATATTCATGCTACCTTTCAAAGAGCAATCTGAAAAAAATATTAAATTCAGTATCTTAAATTTACAGAGCAGTTCAATATTCAAAAGTGTGTTTACCAAACTCTGATTTTTGATGTGCCTTTTTATGTTTAAATGGAACAACAGCTGTGGAAGCTGCACCACAGGAACGGTAGCAATCCAAAGATGACATAATGGCTTAAAATCCTCAGAAGCTGTAAATCACAGCCACCTCTGGATGTCAGGTCACATAGTGGCCTGCAGAGCAGAGAGAGGAGACTTAAGGTTCTAAGTATGACCTTTTTGTTTATTAGACACAGAATTTTACATTTTACTAATTTGTCCCCGCTTTTCTACTGCCAGATTCCTCACCCTCTTACCTTTCTCACCCTTGTAACACCCCTTAATATTTTTTTTCTCCTGGATTGTAAACCTTGTGCTTTCCTTTAAATGTCAACATCCAACCTGTGATACCACAGTTCATTTACAACTTTTCTATGTTTATAATCATTTCTTTAGGTTGGGGTTTTTTTCTGTATTTTTAAGACATAGCTTTACCAATTTACTGCCAATTACTCTTCCATTTTTTCACTAATAAAGCTGTGAGAAAAGCCCGGATCAGGTCAGAAAGCCCCTCTTATTAGGCACAGATATGGCTTCTGACACATGCCAATTGCACATTAACAAGGCAGCAGTCCTGTGTTTGCATCTTCAGACAACTCCTGCAAATTCCTACTTGCACTTCCACAAGTAGGATACAACACAAATTAGAAGGCACGATTAAAAATTATAATAACAGAGCTGAAACAATATCCTGTTCATCACTCATCAAAAGAAAGAGAAATAACTGCCTTGGGGCTGTAATAAGACAGAAAGTGGGACAGGGAGACCAGTGCTCCCCAGCAGACTCTGCAGGAAGCATTCCAAACATGACAAATTCACTGCTCACCCAGCAGATGAAGTAATGACACCAGTATTTGTCCATAAAATGTAATTCAGCCAGACTACTCCAATGAAATCAGAAGCTTTAATGCTATAAAACTACAGGGTTGGAATATTTTTACCTTATTAAGGGAGCAGGGGGGGTTAAACCCATGAGCTTTCATTTTCCCTGAGCTGAACCATCACAGTGTGGGCTTTGTTTTCAGGAGCAAACCACACAGCCCCCAGCGCTAAACAATTTGCGTAATTCCTCCTGCCACGCACACACCTTGCCAAAAGCCTGGTGCCAGGTGTAAAGTCCACACTCCGGGCTTATCAGCACGTTAAATAAAAGCATCTTCCCTCTCAGCCTAACCAGGCACCTGAGGGCAGGCATCAGCCTGGATTCCTTCGTGCTGTCTGTCCCTGCCTCGTCTTGTCCCACGCCGCAAGCGAGCGCCGGGGTGAAGACATCAAGCCAAAGCTTGTCCTCGTAAAGAGCCAGTCAACAACTGCAAGAACACCTGCCAGAAGTGCAAGTTTAGGCTTGGTTGTAATACCTGCCCTTAACTCCTGCCAGACATTAATGATGCAACACCCAAGGCATGTTATTGAGCTGGTGTCAGTCTCTTTTTTCCTATGTAACCCGAATCCTAAAAACAATTCTTTGGAAATTAAGGGAAGAGCTATACTTGAGTCAAACTTATTCTGAACTTTATTTCAACAAGCTTCAGCAGAGAGCAAACAACAATCCATATGTTTCTATGAATTTGGGAATGACAAAATGGAAACATGTCTTTAAAAAAAAAAGTGCTCATGCCATGTTCACAGCTAGAGACTGTGAGAGCACATGAAAGTCCAAAAATAAAACTTGACTAGAAACAAAAGCAGAAGTTTTTCCTTCTGTCTAAACGAAGGGAAACATAAACAGTGAAGTACCAATAGCAAAATGTCGATTCCATTTTAATAGGATTTTTAACAGCGTGCCGTTAAGAAACAAGAGCAAAATTTATCCTACAGCAAATAGGATATCCTATAATATCCCAAAATATATCCTCTAAAACCACTAAGAGTTCAGAATAAAAGTGTTTTTCTGAACAGTCATCAGTAAAATCACCCATACATGAGATTTCTGAGGCACAAGCTTTAAACTGAGAATCATTTAAAATGCTTTCTGGATGAGAAGTTGCTCTCACACTGGTTTTATAAGAAAATATGAATTACTGTTAAGGGACAGCTGCATGGTGCTCTGCCACCCCTGGAGCTCACTCCTCAGCAAAGAGAGCCAAAGGCATGACTATTAGGCAAATTAGGAGCTGTTTAAAGTACTGCTAACCTGGCTGCAGAAGGGTTTCTTTTGAAAAAAATATACTTGCGACATATTCATTTTTATAGCAAACAGCAGGGTCCTCAGATATTCTTTGTAGAGGTGTTGTGCTATAGCAGCTGCTTATAAATCCCAGTAAATGAGGTAAAGCAGCAAACTTCACCTGAAAGCAAACCATCTTTTGTCTCCCTGGATGACAACATTAAATAGGGCAGAAATGGCTACCTGGAGCAGGACTGCTCAAAGAGTAACCTTTTTTCTTTCGCCGTTAAAACCCAAATTCAATTAGCTCCTCCATGCTCAAACAGAACTGCCGCTGCTGAAATTGTACTCCAGCAATAATTGCCATCCAAGAGTGATCTAATTATACACAAGTCTCAGTGGCTGCATTCCCACGTTGCTTCCTACAACCCGGATTCACTACAATGCAACTCATGAGTGAAAACCACTTCGTTTTCATTCCTTCTCCCTCAAGATTGCACGACTTTATAGATGTGTACTGAGAATGGAGTTAGTCTATTAGTCAGCTTACCATAAAACCCAAGTTTCTACCTACTGTTAAATACAAAGGAGGAGAAAAGGCATTTCAGCTGCACGTAAAAAAACAGCTAATGGGCTAAGCTATACAAGGGAAAGAACATTCTTTTAATTAAGGTACTGGATTAGGATTCAAAGACCAGCTTTGCTTCTTGGCTCTGTCACCAGCTTCCTGTGTGACCCAGGGCAAGAAATTTCATCACTCCACAGCTCGGGTTTTCATCTCTAAAATGGACAGTGACATTTCCCTCTCCTGGCCTTGCTGTATTTCTGTTGTAAGCAATTCCTGTGTGCTGGCATGTTGCCCTGGACAATAAGTATCCAATATTAATTGAAGCCTCTGGGTACTACTCTAATAAAAAGCTAAAACTGACTCATCTCCCTTTCACAGCATCTTGGTGGAGTTTTGTATCATGACCATTTGCCACTACTGCAAACACATCAGAGTCCCTGAGCGAAGCCCTGCTTCAACCCCCACTTGGAAATGGAGAAGGAAGGAAAACCCATGGATTGGGGTATCCCAAACATTCAAAGAATAACTTTGTCCAACAGAGAACATCCTGGCCAACTTGAATGGGCCATTCCCTGCTAACACAGTCACTGTGCACAAGTATCCTGTGCAATAGAGAGGCTGCCAATGACTTGCTGCTTTTTTTTTTCTTCCATATTTTCTACTCCCACTGTAAAAAAAAAAAAATCAGTGCAAGGGTTTTGCCAGGTCTGTAAATTTGAACAAGACCATCTGAGCTGACTCTTAAGAGTTCTTGCAAGTAATTACAAGGTAAAAATGAGAATACTTCACACCTACATTCTGACTGAAAACTTCTCAGCCCTGCTGGCTCCAGGCTTTTAATTGTCAAAAGAGTTCAAGGTTTGGAAAGTTATTGGCATATTCCTAACTAGCATTGTGTCACTATTTGGCACGATTTTTGCTGGGATACCTCCCAACTCTGTGACATAATCAGAGGGTTCTCTACATTACACCATACAGTCAGATGCTCATGTTAGTGTAATATGTTACCATGTTTAATACCATTTGCTATTACTTACACTTAATCAGCTCTGGAACTAGTTAAACCATATAGGAAAAGTAATTTCAGAGGCTTTCAACTGACAGTTTTCTACACAGAACTTGACCTAAAATTACGACCTGAAGTTCGTAAGATGCGGTCTACGTAGGCAATTGCCTCTAAACAAACATTCATAACTCTCCACAACTCTGTGGGAACTGAAAATTCATATGAAAACAGAAAAAAGGGCATAAAGTTAACTCTGTAGAACTGTCTCAAGTAAAAAAACTGTCAGAGTTTCCCCTTCTGGCCAGCCTTAATTTACTGCTTCAGCAATTTCATTCTCCACAATTACTGCAAGCCTCCAGCCACACAGGAATGGCTGAGCACTCCAACATCAATCCCCCTTTAGGTTAAAATCCCAATCTCTTGAGAGATTCACACTAAACTCAACCCAAGGTGCACATTCCTATGCACAGGTTTTCAAATAGACTCACAATCTATACCCTTGAACTCATCTAATGAAATTTAAAAAAAGAGTGGTAAAATTACTAAGTATGCAGGACTCCAAAACGCAGGTTGTGACCTGCAAAAGTAATTTTTGGACTTCTGGTTTCATTTCTTAAAGGACACAAGCAGGGTCCTCTGGGTGCCATCAGCTGGGTACCCAGCACCCCAAACCTCTCATCACTTTTGAAAACCTCATTATTTACTTTCCTGCCTCCCTATAGGAAAGGACTAGACATTTAAATAAATTACATAATCCTCACTACCATTCCATTCATTCATGCAGGTCACTATAATTTACTGCCAGGAAAAATAAACTTCTGCAAAATATTCCTCAATGCAAGACATTCAAAAGGCTCAAAGCAGGAGAGGAGGTGAGAGGGCTTCTAACAAATATTTGCTCAAGTGACCGCATCATCCATGAACACATTTGCTAGGAAAAGAAAATGGGTGAACAAATTTATGGTCAACATGAAACACGCCAGGCTGGGACAAGAAAATGAAGAGAGGGTAGAGAAGGGGAATTTTTAACCAGTTTCATTTCAGGAAAGGTTTTTAGAGCCTGGCAAGCCCCTGCAGGCAGCCTGAGCCCTGGGTGAGGTGGCCAGCAGAGAACCACACCATGCAGAACTACAGCAACTGACACCCATCCCAGGCAGCCGTTGCTGCTGCACCCTCCATAAATTTTGTTTAAACAAGTGTTCAAACAAAAATGGCTTTGCCAGCCACCCAGCTCACCTCAACCATACCCAGAGCTCACTCTGACAAAATATTGCCAAGGCTGTGAAAATCCTCACTGCTTCCAGTGTTGTCTGCCCAAACTCGAGTACGGGTGAGCTGGGTGGTTCGTGGGCTTTGAAGACTTAGAAGTACAAGGGCTGGCGGTGTGGCTTTGGTCTGATGGCATCCTCATCACAAAGTGATTTTTCTCCTTCTCTGCTCCACAAAGGCTAGCTCTTCTTGGCATTTTCACAGGGAATATTTTCCTTTTGTGCTGCCCAAGAAGCTGGCACTTGCTTTCTCTTGGATTCGGGTGTTTCTGCAGATTTAGGTGGTCTCAGACGAAACAAGACACTACTTTTAAAGACCATCCAAAACAATGCAAGGGATGTATTTTTACTCATGTAAAACCAATCAAGAACTAGGGAAATTAACATTTTGTCACCATTTAAGTCATATAAGCCCTTACAGTAAGATATAACACTTACAGTAAGATTTAACACTTACAGTAAGATATTCCGCAAAGAATCTATGGAGTTGGCCTGTCTGTCACCAGCCAAAAATAGCATACAATAATCAAATTCATTTTTGCTTTCAATAGTGATTGATCAAAAGTTCTATTCACAGAGCTCGTACTGCTCAGACCACCTCATATAGGTGGAGAGAGCAAAGCCCATTCAAGACATACTTCAGAAACCATGGCTCAGATCCCTAAAGGTCCTATAAGAAAAGCCACACTGATTATTTTGGACTGCAATGCCTTCAGAGTCAATAAAATTGTAAAATTGCTCACACTCATCCAGGCTAATCAGCAAGACTAGAGGCAAACAGAAATTATTCCTGAGATTTCAAGCTCTAATTTAGCTAGCCACTTAAATAAATACGTGTAAGCCTTATTAAAGTCAATAGGATTTAGGTATTAATAAGGTAATATTATTAAGCCTGTGTTTAATAGTCCTGCGTAATCACAGATTTGCTACTGCTTAAAAATTCACACAGCTGTTTAGAATTTGTCCTCAGGTAAAACACTTCTCCCGAATTTTTATCATCTGTGTTTTGGGGACTGCTCAGAGCCCACCCAACAGGCTCCAGTCAGATCTCTGTTAGACTGCTCTGAATGCAAACTGCCTTTCCTGAAGCTCCAGATCTGCTCTAGCTCCAAAGTCAATATCTAGCTTTTCATCAAAAAAAAAAAAAATCATTGCAGCTATAATAACAGGACTCTAAAGGATTGCTCGACAGTTTTCATAACTGCAGTTATTAAAATATGTGTTAGTACAATTGTACAAGTAATAATTAAATTGTAATACTAATGATTAAAGTTGCGTCAGCATGTGTTATTTGGTCGTCATGGCAAACTTGTGGGTGGATATTGCACATGGATATTACACTTTTTGCCAAGGCAGGGGTAGATCAATCCTACAGGCACGAGTGAGACAGATGAATATATAAAGTTATGAAGCAATTGGCTGTGCGGCGAAATCTTATCTTCAGATCACTGTGAAATCATCTCCAAAACAATGCGGGATGCATCTCAGCTCGGTTCTAAAGGCTTTAATAGAGAAAGCCATCGGTGAAAAACATTGTCCTGCCCATGAGAGCTTCACTTACCAACCACATCCAGGTGGTAGGTGTGGTTGATGGAGCCGTACTGGTTCTCCACTATGCACGTGTAGTTCCCTTTGTCCGACGGCACCACGCTCTCCATGATGAGGCTCCAGTGCTGGTTACGGACCTGGGGAAGCAACCAGACAGTTTGGGATCTTCTCAAGCAGAGTTTTACCCTCTCCCCTTCCAAAAGAACTGTTCCCTGAATAATTAACCTGGTGCAATCCACAGTTGGAAGCCTCTTCTCGTTTGACAGTTCTGGGCACTGAAATGATTTATGCCTGATCCAGTACAGCGTGGCTGCAGAGTGAAAGCTTTCACACCTTCTGCTATAAACCTACCTGGCCCCTGCTCCAAGTACTGCAGGTGTCAGTGCACACTCAGTCCTCCCAGGCTGACCAGGATGCACCAATTAGCAGCACTTGTCTTACTGGGCTTTACCTTTCAATCCCCTCTAAAGTGAATGCACACCCTCAGGGTATTCCCCATCTGTCTCCAGACAGTCACCTGGTAATAACTACCCATCAGCAGTACAGGATGGATGTGATCCCCTAACATCCTTCCTGAAAGCTCAATGACACAGCTCATGTTTTAGAGAAACTGAGGGGTGATGTTTGGGATTCCTCCCCTAGACCTCCTGCTGCTCTGGGGTACCCCAAGAAAGAAATTAATCCTAGAATCATGCTGCCTCATGAAAAATGCCTGAAAAAAATCCTCATGGAAACAGAGCGTAAGGATACACGTTTATCTCACAGAATTCCTCTCAGATGGAATTTATTAAAGGTACTGATTCTGTTCCCATTTGAACTCCAAAGGAGCACTGGCTTTGGTCTCACAGAAAACAGGATCCAGCCCAGTACTGGAAGGATACAGAGCCATCTAGTACATACATATATTTCCTGCCTCAGAAGCTGGCTCCCAAAATGACCTTTTGCTGGCTGTGGACTAATTCCTTGTTTCAGCATTACATTTTTGACAAAGTGCTCAGAAAGCTTAACATTCTCTGTAGCTGCAATGTACAATTCTTCAACTGCAAAGTACATATTTCAGCAAATGGAATAAACACAATCTGGTACAGTCATTTTAATCAGCCAAATGGAAAGCAGTGATTCAGGGCTGTACACCAGAAAAAATTTATGGACCAGTCAGTGACACTTCCAGTAACCATACATTCTTAAAACATCATTACAACTATAGCTATGAAATCCTGCATCGTGCCTGACTATTTTGTAGGTCCTTATGCAGCAGGAAAAGCTGCACAGGGCCACATCCCAGTGCCAAGAGCACTTGCTGGAGGTAAAAATGCCTTCAGTCCAAAGTTTGGAAGAGAAGTTCCCTCTATAGGCAGCTCCTTGGCTTTCCTAGCTCCCCCAGCTAGTAATTATCTCAATAGCTGGATATGTCCATTATTGCTCAGTTGTGGACTAATAATATGAGCTAATGACTGGCCATGTGGGCTTTGAAAAGCAAAGAAAGTGTGGGCAAGACTCCAGCAGCAGGAGAAGATGCTAAGCTAATGTCAGATTAATGTGTGACACAGCCTCAAATTCTCCAGCACAAACTTAGAGCTTCTCTCCTCAGCCCCTCTTGTTGATGGTCAAACAATTATATTGATTTTATCAAAATGATATCTTGATTTTTCTTCACACTGTGAAGAGCTAAGGGATAAGTTTATAGAGCTAGAACAAGTTTATCAGTTGTTATTTTAACATCTCGTTGTTCTGCTAAGCAACTCTGAAAGTCAAAGTTTGGGTCAGGAAGAACTGCTGTCATAAACTGTTGGTAAATATCAAATACAACAGCTACATATTTTGAGTATTTTACTTCTTTGTGATTTATTCTGAAGGACACTTGGTCAAAGTGACCTGAACCTTCTGCCATTAAAGTTAAAACACACTTCTCGGAATCAGAGCAAGAGTTTTTAACCAATCTGAGTGTAAAACAGGAAGAACAGATCATAGTTCCACAAAAGTTAAAACAAATAAAAGTTGTAAACAAGCTGCAGGTAATTAATTTAACAGGAAAACACAAGGAATTGTTTATGTTCAATAAGAAAACATAACTAACTTACAGCCACAAGTGGATATACTGGATGGCAATATTAAAAAGGATTTGTGCAATTTCCCTTCTTGTAACTCCATGGACAGAGATAATAATATCTTTATAACAAAACAACAGCTTAAGCCACTTTGGGTTAAGCTAAACAACTGCTGTAGAGGTCCAAAGCAGTTATGACACATTGTCAGACAACTGGATTTATGTCAGGGATCTGGATCCAACGAGATTGTTGGCTTAGTGCTTTGTGGCTACAAGTGCTGCATTGCAAAGCCCAGGAAAAAACCCCTTTGCTGGGGATGAGCAGCCTCTTCTCTCACTGGAGATTTCCAAATCCAACTTTTCATTCTCAGACATGCAACAGTCCAGCCACATCCCTGCACCCACACAGCTTGAAACACAGGCTTTGGTAACGTGGCTTTTCACATGAAAAGCCAGGTTTTTTCCTGACTAGTTATGGACACTTCTAGCAAATTACTGAAAGCTTTTTTGGGGGGCAAATCTTCTCCATCTAGGTTTTAACCATTCCTCCAAACAATCTCTCCAAAAGATTCAATTTTTAAACTGAATTATCAGTATCAAATGCATACAAACTGCATCCTTAAGTTATATCTTGCAGGTGGGAAACAAACTGGAATCAAAATGTCAAGAAATACTGGTCAGAGAACTGGGAAAGGGCAAGGAATTTTTCATAGAAACTTTTTGCTTTTGAAATATCCCATAAAGAGCAGTGGACAGTTCTCTTCAGTCTTAAAATGTGTGTCTTCACTGGAGAGATAATGTCATGAAAAGCTTTCACTCAGCTACAAAATGGATCAATTTTAAACTAATCTCAAAGGAAAGGATTAGAAATGAAAATACAGCTCTCCATAAAATCAGCACAGTTCAGACAGCAGTGGCACTGCTCAGACAAAGAGAACAAGCACAGAGCACCCCTGGCAAAGGCCACAGGGTCGTGCAGGTGTTCCTATAATCAGAAATTTTCTTACTCTGTATTTACCTGGCTGGATTTGAATGTGTTTAAGACAACTGCAGTGATGAAGCTGATCCAAATGCATAGGTGCACACACACACGTGCTGGTGCTTAAACAGTAACAGCTGATAGAAGTGGGTTTGCTTTCTGGGTGGTGAACAGGAAAGAAAAAGCTCCCGTGGTCTCAGAGAGGATTTAGATTATCAACTCAAAGAAAATATAAAATGCCTCTAAAGGCACAAATAAGAGTTATCACCACTTCAAAAAAATCAGCGTAAAAAGGATTTAGGTATTCAATAAGATCCAGTTCTCTTTATTTTAAGGAGGTTGGGTATATCTTGAAAGATCATAAAAGGATCAATTTTAAAATTCACCGCCCAGAATTAGTCAGAGTGCAGGAATTCCACCCTGGAAGCTATCTTGGCCAGCACATACACCCTCCTGCTAGCCTGCCTGAGTGCAAATTGACTCAAGACATTCCCCAGTCCAAGGGACAAAGTGCTCCAGGCCACTATCTGATTCCGATAAAAATAACACACCAAGGGATTTCTCACTCTTAGCAGGAAGGAGGTGGCTGAAGGATTACTGGGAAGCTTCACATTTTCCTTCCTTTGTCCTTTAAAGCTTCAAGGGATGATTGTCTCTTCAGTCAGATAAGGACAGGTTTGGTTCCAGCTGTTCCATCCTAAAGTATTGTGAATATCTACAGCAAAAATGCCTTGCAGAGATCAACACCCAGATTCAAGACAAGCCAATGTGCATGATTTACCATGAGCTGCTGTGATACCTGGCTGAGCACAGGCCAACACTGATAGACTCAGTCCTTCCTGAGGACTCCTTCATTAAAAGTTCATGGCAATAGTGGTATCAAGAAAATACAATTCTTTCTATTCTAATATAATTTTGCATGAGCCCACGGTGACTTCATCCTGCCCCTCTAACAGGATGAGGACACAGCTCAAAAAAAAAAAAGCTCTGGAGTCCTCACTCTTTAACACCCATTCACTGGGAATAAGCTTCCATCTTCAAAGGTGATTATTCAAAATGACAGAATACAGACTATACATGGATTTGGCTGATTTGACAATGGTAAGTAAATCCTACAAGATAATTTAAAATTTAATGTCTTTCTGAGCAACAAGAAAATCTGAAATCCTCAGCTGTGTGCCCTTTGTTTTTTTCCTTTGGACTAAAGAGATGCAAGAAGTTATGATTTAGAATTAGACTTCTCATATCCAGCTGTCTTTAGGAACAGGCATCTGTGGTTCCTTCCCAGAGTACATACACACCTAGGAAATTGCATACATTTAATACACACAACCAAAAGTTTAATTTAATGGGCACAACTCTAAACAATCTCACCCAGTCCCCTAACACAGACTAGCAGTGCCAGCACAGAGCCCCACACGAGCTGATTTACCCCACCAAAGATGCCCCTCCCAAAGCAGACACCAGGTATCTCCATCCTGCCTCTCTAGACACACATTTTCCTTCATGGTCTTCAAGAGTGATATCTTCATTTCCCCTTCATCAGATGCAAAGTGTTCAAAATAACAGCCTGGTTACTACCAGAACAGTTACTATTATTTTCCAAGACAGGATTAGTTTGGTTGGGTGTGTTTTTTTTTTCTCCTTAATTGGTGCTTTTTTTGCTTTTAAAAAAGCACTGAGAAGGGCAAAAATCTGTGAATTGGAGCCAATTCATTAACACTCCACAGCGTTATGAAAGGCAGAAGGTGTTGCCAGGTGTACACTCATAAGCAACAGAAATTTATGGTGTAAGCAAACATAGATGGAAAAGTCTACTTAGATAATTAGTGCTCATGCAGGGAGACTTTCTGGGCTCTGCTCTCTGCTAACACAAATGTTGGAAAAATTGACACTTTCTTCAGTAAATCCAGCTAGAGAGGAAAAGAGACTGAGGCTTGTCCTCCTCTGCACTGGAAAACAGATTTTTTGCACCGGGCAGGACCTGAGTCGACAGCTCACAAAGCAATGGCTCAACCAAGGCAGCCCCCCAAAAACACTGCAACCATGGGGCAAGGCAGTGGTACAGGGCAGCCTCAGCACTGAGAATTGAGCTCTGTCTAGCAGAGACAGCTAACTCATGCCTGACAACCACTGCAAACTGTTCGGAGCAGCTCAGCACAAGCTCCAGGCTGGGGATTCCCACCCTGACACAACAGGACTGCCTCAGGAGCTTCTCCTCTTGGGAGAGGAGCTGCCAAGGCGTGGGGATGTGAGGAAATGGATGAGGTGAAGGGGAGTCAGAAATGGCCATGCTTGAACAGCAATTTGCCACCGAAGTCACGCATTCCCAGTTCCTTGGAAGAGAGGGATCAGATGACCGAATCCTGACTTCTGACCCGACCTAGGCAGATACCACAAGGTTAAAGGTCTGTGCACTAACACACAGAGAGAGCTGGCCTCCCTAAAACTCTCTCTTAATCAGTAACTACCAACTCAGAATAAGACATCTAATCTGAAGCTATTTAAAATACAAACAAACCCTTCCAAGTAATTGCTGTTACTTTCCCTCAAATTCTTCTTCCCATTCCAGTTTCACAGGCCATAAACTCTATAGAAAATAATAACTTTTGACTTCCAAGGCTTCCTTTATTAAACTGCCTTACGCTCACCAAAGCGGATGGTCATGTTTTTAACAATGCAGCCAAAAATGAAGAGAGCAAAACAGTCTTAATCTGCTTTGCTAAGTCAGTCTTTAGTTTTCCAAATATGTCTCTATAAATAATCCTTAGCTGCACTGCTAGGCTAGAAGCTTGAATTTCAGAAAAATAAATAAATATAGAATTAGTGCTCAGAACCCGCCAAAGAAACCACCCACCTTCCCCCAGAAGAAAACAACCACCTCTTTCTGCTTCCACGTTTGATCCAAGGCCATTAAAAGACTTTCTGTTTATCTCAGCAAGTTTCTGGTGGGTTTTTGGTTTTTTTGAGAGGGAGGAGAGCTGGCTTTGGGTTGTTTGGTTGTTTTTTTTTTTTTCACAGCTTTGGTCAAGGAGAGAAATCACAAATTGCCACGGTGAGCCCTTACCTTGTAGCCGCCGATGCGATGCTCCTGCTTGAACTCCTTCCCGTTTTTCAGCCAGCGCATGGTGGGCGTTGGGTTCCCCATGGCAGGGCAGCGGAACTTGACGGTGTTGGCGGCCGGCACGGCGTGGAGCCTCTTCTCCATTTTGTCCGTGTGTGTCCAGTAAGGCGCCCCTGTTCCAAAGGGACACATCCAGAAACATCAGCACCCGGAAAGCGAGCTCCCCCTCCAGCCCCTTCCACGCCGCACGACCCCGCTTTAAGCGCGGCTTAAAAAGAGTACAGGGCTGGAGATCAGCTGCAAGTGTCAGCCAGGGTCTTGCAAACGGCTCAGTCTGCTGCTCTGGGTATTTAATTTGCAACAAAATTCCAATAATTAACCACAGACGACCTTTGTTTGGTGTACATCGAGTAAGACACAGGGACCAGGTTTTCATCAAACACTTTTGACCTCGAGCTGAGTTACTGCGATGGTAAAAACTCAGAATTTTTGGCCCTCAGCTGTGAAGCCAGACAGACTAAGACAGAAGATGCTTGGGAGCATCAGCCTTCCCCTTTCCCGTTCTGTGAGAAGGGGGATAAAAACACCCACCTGTCTGACAGCAGCTAAAGCTTGCAGTGTGTGATGCCAAGGTGAGCTGTGCCATAGAAACCACTGAAATGTATTTATTTATTTACAAATGGAACATATTTCTGAAATCATAACCCAAGCAGAGGAAGCTAAATGAGTAAATGGGGATCAGCAAAAAACATGTATCATTTTGGAGGGGTTTCCCACACTAATGAGCCTCCTGAAGTCCAAAGGATCAGTGACATCCAAAAATATGGCATAAAATGAGAGTGCCTCTCTCTCAACACACATTTTCTGAGATGATCACTTTTCCCAGGCCCTGACAAGGCTCTCCTGGCTCTCACTCACTCCTTGCCATGTCCTGGCCCAGCCTGTGCCCACATGAAGATCATGAGAAGCACATTTGTCATGTACCAGCAGAGGAAACACAGCAGAACAAAATTTACAACTACCCATATGTTCTCACCCTCACAGAAGTAAACTTGGATACATAGCCCCAAAGACAAAGTTATTCCACGTTCTGAATCCTTGCACTACTTCATTTACATTTCTCAACGACTTCATGGCATTGCTTCAGTCATCTCACCATAACAGTTTTTTTTTTAAAGTTAAAGATTCAAGATCTGTTTAATAGTAGGAAACATTAATTTCTTTTACAATGGAGTTTTCCTGAAGCAAATCAGATTAGCGTGGAATTCTTAGGACTAGAGGGGTCCAGAAAAATAACTCCATTTCTCTCAGCCCTGTTTCATTTCCTTCATTAGCAGGCCAACACTCCACTATAAATAAATTCTTCCGTTCCTCAAATATTTATAGCAGTTCTTACAATCAGTGCAAACTCAGAAATCCTGCTACCCCCCTCTCTAAATAAAAATACAGCTGGACAGAAAATACAGGAATAAATCCTTTAACAAAGTCTCTCTCAGTATAAAGAAAACATTCTAAAAGCAAGTCCTATAATGATGCTATGAACTATAAGTGTTTGGGTTTGTTTTTTTTTTTTTTTGCCTGAAGTGGCAATTAGTGTTAAAATTAATGAAGTAGAAAAGCAAAGCAAATTTATGCATGTAATCAAAATAGAAAATCAAGTAACTATTGAAAATTTAACTGCAACACTAAGAAATTGTTACGCAGACTAAAGTGAATTAGGGATGCGAGGAAAATCACTGTTAGCATTATTTGCTAAAAGCAGGATCACGTTAAAACAACAGAAGACTTTAAACAAAGCCAACCAGAGGAATTAACTGCCACATGCAAAGGCCAAATTACATTACAAGTACACCAGGCAAAGGCAGAATTACATGCTGGTACTGAGGGATTAAAAAGCTGCTTTCCCCAGACTGCTAAAAAATCTCCCACAAGGCAACCACTGCTGGGCCCTACTCACAGCTCCCACAAAGCCAAAGCAAACTGGGGCAGGTCAAAGACAATCAGCCATCCACACCAGTTGTACCAGCATCCCAGCCAGAGCAGAGGGGTGGCTTTAGCCCCAAATGGGAACTGCCAGCCCAGCAACTGTGCAGCCAGCACGGTCACTGCTCACCACATCCACCCCAAGAACCTCTCACATGCACAGAGCACACAGAGCTGGCATGAGCCACTGGCCAGCACAGCCTCTGAGCCATCAGCTGCACAGCTGACCCGTGGCAAAGCTGCCCTGCAGCCCACGGGCTGGAAGGGCCAAGCTCAGGGAAGCTCCCAGCAGGCTGCAGACTGGGAGCAGGGCACTGGATGCAGCCACCAGCAGCTCCCGGAGGAAAGCTGCTTCCCACAGCCAGGTTTGTGCTGTTACAGTGCAGCCCATCCTCTGGTTTTCTTGAAAATAACTATCCTTTCCATCAACAATCTGCCCCTGGAAAAGCTCCAATACAACAAATGCACAGAGGGAAATCTCTGACAGAGATGGGTGTAGAAAAGAGGCAGAGGCAGTCAGGAATGAAGACAAGTAGCTAAGTTTTATCCCACAGGAGGGGAAAGGAAACACTCCAGAATGGGAGAAAGGTTTGTTTGGAAAGCTTCCCCTCACCCAACCCTCAGCATAACCTGCAATGCTCCTAAATTACAGGTCAGCTTGGAGAAAAACATGCAGACATCACATATGGAAAGCACCATCTGAAAATGCTTCAAGACATCCTATATTTTTCATTATTGGCAGCTCCTCAGCATGTTCAAGGAAAAGAGGAAAAGGCAGCAACATCCACAAACCATCACACTTGCCCTCAAACTGTGCTTTCATCTAGTGATTGATCTGATTAACACACAGCATTCTTCTTTATAGATTAAATCATAACCTAAGACACCTTTTAGTGCTTCTATTTGTCTTGAGAGGAACAACACTGATAATGAACATAGTTAATGAACAGATACCACCCCTGACTGCTCTCAGGGGCCACGTCCAGCACATCCCATCACTGGATGTGACAGGATCCCATCACAGGACAGGTGAAGTAGGTGGCACCACTGCCAGAAGTTCCCAGTAACCACAGGGCAGACTCCAGCACGAAGCAGAAACAAGCAGCAGGGGAACGGGTGGGAATTCCTGATTGCTTGTAGAGTTCTCATTAGTGAAGAAAATATCCTGCTGACCCCCACTGCACAGACATTACATCTAATCAGCCAAATCTCCTGCATGGAAACTTGAAATTAGGAAGCCCAGGGGACCACTTCAGGACTCTTCAGTTTTTATTTGGACTTATCTAATACAAAGAAACACAAAAGTAGTCAACCCCAAGCCTGCCTGACAAGCACCTCAAGCAGGCAATAGAGCACCATAAGTGACCACATCAAACCCCTCCAAGGCTTTCAGTAGTATTGTATTTGACCTTTAATTAAAAAACACTTCTAGGCAGCATCCAATTTTTGCTGCTCCCCTGAGTGGGTTTCCACTCTACAGGATTTGATGAATTTGAACCTTGTTTCATCCTTTCTGAAACTCTTCAAGGCATGAAAGGAACAGCATGTGGATTACATTTAGATACTGTTTGTTCTTGGTGCCAATTTACCATTGCTTGGCCCAGAAGAAATTGTTTAAAGGGCGATAAGAAAAGAAAAAGTCATAAAGCCTCCAGTTGCCTGACCAGAATTCAAGGCAGAGCAACAGCATCTTCAGGGCTACCCAGAGGTCTACAGAATAAATTAATTGGTGGACTTGATTGCAACCACCACGACAGCTGCTGCCTTGCCAGCCTCAGGTCAGGATTACAGAAATCCCTCAAATTAGGGCTACCTCAAAATCACAATGAGGACAGGGCAGTAAGTGCCAGCAATGTTTCTTCCACTGCTGCCAGAATGATGATCAGCACCTAAGTTTGTAAAAGCAAGTCCTTGGAGATGACCCTCCAAGAACCAAGCTCATGCCCATCTTTAGGGTAACAAAGGGGAAAACTCCAGTTGCCAACAAAACCATTTTGTGGAGAAAGGGGACTGTTTTGCAGTGGAACCAATCCTGCACCTTCCCCACGAGCACTAATCCCTTCAACAAAAGCTGGAAGTAATAAAAAGCTATTCAGGATGCAGTCTGGAACAAATCTACCACAGTGTTTTTTCAGACAGTTAAAGTATCTGTCAAGCTGAAGGGACAGCAAACGCAGAGTGAAATCTGCTCTGCGTGCCTCTGACTGAAGAATACACAAAGGGCCAGTGGTCAAATGCACATGGATACACACCAGGCCCTCCTCTTCCAAGGAGGAGCTGCTCCTCATATCCACAGAGTCACCTACAGCCTCCACTGACTTCAAGAGCAATTGTATTTTCTGGGCAGCCTTGAAAATCACACTAGATTTCCTCAACAGCCTCTCCACCTGCATTTGGAAACCTTAGCCTCTGAAACATGTATTGCAACAGAGGCAAAGAAAATAAAACAGCTTAAAAGAATACTTAGCAATGTAAATAAAACAGCTCCAAAAAGTTTGTTTTAGTTTTAAGTATGCAGGAATGAGAATGCCAAGGTTCAGCTTCCTGTTGAAGGCACTACAGCCATTTCCTGCCTCATCTCATCATAATTAACATGCCAAGACAGCTGGACTTTATCAGAATTGTTTCATCAAAAAGCAACAACCTTTGAAGACTATGGCCTTTTGTTTCTATCAGTAAAGGCATAACCAGGCCAATTTCCATTGCTTATCCTTAATGATCACAGCTATAATTTGTATGTAAATTATCAGCTAAATCATTTGAGATCTGCAAAGCTCAAACCATAATTGAGGAAACACTTAAAAAACTTCTGTAAAAGAGCAGCAGCCAGGGACTATTGTGAGGTTGTGGACTTCCCCAGGCTCGACATGCCACAGGCAGGGAAAGTGAAGGGCATTGGGCCACTGTGTACCACTGCCTGCCCCACAGCACACACAGGGAAGACACAGCTCTTGGTTCACTCCTCCATCTGCCTTGGACACACTATCTTCAATTAGATGTGATAAATCCTCTTGGATGTGACAGAAAATTTGGAAGAGGAAAAGAAGGCTTGCACACCAAGTCCCACCCCTGACTTTCACACAGCCCTCTTTCAGCAGCCTTGTATTAATCCAAGGGAGTTTACTATGATGCAACTTTTCACTGAACACAGAATATTTGGAGGGACACTGTGCTGCCACCCTTCAGTCATGGTCCTGCTTCCAGCTCAGACCCCAGGAGACTGTGCTGCTCCTCCAGCAGACAGTGGGCACCTTTTAAAGAGCAATCCAACAAGGAGCTGCTTGTGGAATGCTCTGCTCAGGCCCAAATCTGTCTTTTGCAGTTTCGCCCCTTCCATGTCCATGGCTGCGCTTCCCCTGCTGTCCACGATGTTTAAACGCTCACACTTGAGAGGCATCTTTCACTCAGAGCAGGGAAAGTGTGCCTGGCCCCTGCTGCAGCACACACCCCTGTCCCAGCAGATGGACACTGTCAAGGGCCTTTCACCAGCTCCCCAATCAAGATTGATTAACAGTAGCTTAAAATGATAGCTCGTTTTACAAGGACGTCATTAGCGCAACCTCTGGGCACTGCTCTCTGTCGCTGGAAGGGCAGGAATCCTTCTGAGACCATTACAGAGCACAGCTGCCTTGAGAGCAAGTCCTTTACTTCTCCCAAAAGCCATTCATGCTCACAATGGATCACCAAAGCCAGCACTGCAGATCAAAGCACAATTGTCACTGAAAATATCGCAAGCCCTTTTCTGACCAACACCAGTAAAGCTTTAAGGAGCAGCAAACATTGGAAATGTTTCCTAAAAGGAATTTCTAACCGTGGTTCCATTTCAGGGCAGAGCTAACACTGCCTGGACTGCTAGGTTTTGCCTAGACGACCTCTTTTAAAAGCAGTGTCCCTTTTCCAAGCTCTCCAATTCTCTTTGCCACCGCATTCCTCAGTCAGGGCAGCCTCCAGCTGCCTGATCTCAGCCCCTTCCAGAGGCACCTGTGCATCAGCCCAGGGTTAATCACACTAACAGATGGCAGAGGCCAAACAGGCAGCTATGAACTTATATCACTTTAAATAGCATCTAACGTTTCACAGCTTCAGAGCGGGGAAGGCACTAACCAGGGGAGCCGAAATCAGCCTCGTGCCTTCTCACCTGAACCACTGCTCCAAGCTGCACTGCAGCTGCCAGCTCCTGATCAGGCTGAGCAGCAAAAACACTCCCTGCCCACTGTGGGTGCTGCTCACTGACATCTCCCCCAGAGGATTTCTGTGCTGTGTTATTGACTTTACCAGGCACCAGCGACAGTCACCTCACCGAGGGGGTTCTGCAGCACTGCACAGTGCCATGAGGAGCCAATATGAATTTTACACACTTTTTTTTTCTCTTAGAGAGTGCTCTAAATAGAGCTTATTAATAGCTTTATGAATTCTCTAAAGGGGAGGAAGTTTAACGCATTCAGATAGGTCTAAGGCTCTTTTAGCCCATTTTCATCATGCATAAGTAACATAAAATGTGGGTTTAGCACTGAATCGCCTTCTTTGCAACAAACCTTAAAGTCTTTGCAGACAAAAGAACCTCATTGTCTCCAAATTCATTCTCACTGGGGAGATTTCTGCTGAGATTAGGGATTGAAGTATTTTCCTCATTACAACCTTTTTTTTTTAAGTTTTCATACCACCTTTTAACAAAATGAGCCGGATCTTTGTTTCTTCTTTTGAATTTCTGCTCAGGTTCAGGAAAAGTTAGTTCATCTGTGAGGGTCTAAACCAGACAAAGACAGAACTTCAATTCAGGAAGAAAGGAAACTGCAGAAATGCCAGGAAGAAGGAAAAAAAAAGAAAGTACAGACCAGAAAAGCACGTTCAAAAGAATATTAGTTTATTTTTATTTTTCTTTTCCAAGTTACGAGCTACGTGAAACAGAAAACAGAGGAGGACAAAGATACCACTATTTGACAGTACATGCAGTTAACAATCAAGAAGCTCTGAAGACAGGAGTGCAAAAGATGGGACACAATTTTCCACGTGGATCTTGCTAGTGACTTCTGGCAGTTCGCTGTTACTTACTCATCTGGTTGCTGTCATTCACAAAGTCCTCGGACCCATCATTGTCGTCTTCGTCATCCCCAGAGGAAAGAGCATCTGCACATTAAAAACAACCAAGTCTTTAAACCAGCCTATTTCTGTTTTTAGAGACAAATAAATTGATAAGCTACATCTTAGATTGTATATCAAGAAGAACAAGTGTTTATGTTAGTTGCGCAGAAGCTAGAGAAAAAGGAAATCCAGCCACAAAATGTGCTATTTCCATGTAAAATTGTAACAAAACTAGCTAATGGTCCTGAAGTGCTACAGTTTCCCAAGGGAATTTGCTAATTGCAAAAATCTCTTTCTGCTTAATATTTTAACTTCTGTTAAAGAAATGCAGTTCAACAGAACTGAGCATCTCTAGAACAATTTATCTCTAAACTTGAAGGATGTAGAACACACATTTCCCTCTTCTGATGCTGGGGGCAAAAACCTATATTCATTCTACTGGCTTTATCATCATCACAGGAACTCTAATTTAATCCTGTCAGAGTGGCATAAAACAGAGAGCTCTACAGCAGCTGTTAATCACTGCAGAGCCCATGGAGCAAAAAGGAGCAGATACAAACTGAGCCCATTTCAGGGTCAGGACAAGGGGAAAAATCCTCAAAATGGTTTCAGAACTCATCTTAACTCACTGTGCCCTAGTGGACTGTTTCATGTTAGGTAAAAATGTGTCTTAACATAACATCTTACAGCTTCTGCATGCAAAAACCTGCGTTTGACTCACTCACCTGTGACATTTACAATGAAGTACAGAGTGTCACTGTCTAGGGTCCTAACAGCAGTGCAAGCATAGAGGCCCGAATCTCTGGCTGTGGCATCCTTAATTTGTAAGTACTCCCCAATAATCACTGTCCTATTGTCAGGGCCCAAAGGGAGCCCATCCTTAGTCCAACTGATCATGACGGCGTCTCGCAATTGACAGCGCAACTCAAGCGGCTCTCCTGGAAGTGCTGAGTGAACATCTGGCTGAGAGATTTGGTATTTGGTTGGCGGCTCTGCGAAGGTGGAAGGAAAGGAGGAAAAAATAGAAGAAAGAGAAGGGAAAGGAGAGAATTTCCAACACAGGTCAGTGAAGGCCCTTTTCATCCACAGAAATCAAGTTACGTTAAATTAAAAAAAAAAAAAAGGTTCGTCCAGATTAGCCCGGTGTTCTGTGTTGTTAAACTGAACCACATGCAGGTTATTGTCAAGAAGGTCACCACAAGTAAAGCTCAAGCACTTTTGGTCAGTGTCTTGGCATGTCCCTTGTCCCCAGCACCACACCAACACATGACACTTCTCATCGGTCACAGAGAGGACAGGGGACAATGAGGGTTGCAGAACCTGGAGGCTTCGAAGGACTTGTAGGAGCAGGAGGGGTCCAAAAGAAAAATTCCATTTTCTACCTTAGCATTTGGGTTCACACTTCAAATGAATCATTATATTTCTCTGCCTGACTTTAAGTTGCTTTTAAATTTTTAAAACCTGGTAAGTGCTGTTTTGAAAGAAAAGGATGCCCAAAAACCCCCTCACTCATGAAGCTAATAAACACGAGTTCCAATACACAGCATATATGACGTCTTTTATTTTTCTCCCTGTGCCCATCACAAGTCTCTACATTTGCCTTCTACACTACCAGCACTTTTCTCCATGACAGAAACTTTTCCCTTTAAATTCTTTTTTGCTTCATTACTTATTTCACAACCTCTCCCAAGTGGAATACAGCAGAAACCCAGGAGCATAAGCAAAGCTTTCAAAGTTGAAGTACGCACAGAAGTTCTGAACAAAACGGCTCATCCGTCAGCTCCCTTTGGTAACAAGAAGAATGTCAAACCACAGTCTTTTTCCAAAAAAAATCCTCGGAAAACTACATCTGCCTATAGTTACTAGAGTTTCATCCCCCCCCTTGCAGGGCCAGCTCTCAGCAGGGGGAAGGAACTGCAGCCCCGGGCACTCCAGACTGTCTCCACAGTGCAGTGGGAAGGCTCAGCACACCTACAATGAACTCAGGCTGTCCCACAGACAGGCACTGCTTCTGGAGCTGGTTTCTCCCTACCACCACACTATCCCTCTGCCAAGGGCCTCACCAAGAGCGGCAGGAATGGTAAATAAAGGAAAAAAGCACAGAGGCATCTTCTGTTTGCTCATGGGGAGGGTCAGAGAGCACAGACAGCTGCTCCCCGCACACCCCGGACACGTCCTGCCCTGCACAGGCACCAACTGTGCACCTAGGAATAAATAAAACACCTCTCTGTCTGCTTGAGACTCTGAGGGAGTACTAAAAGGTGACCCTTTGATGTCCACACTTCCTTCCAAGAATGCCAAAACCCTGAAAAACCGGTGTTCCTCATCCTTGGGTTGTCATTTTTTGTACCACACTTCCAGCAGGGAAGCCTGAAACAAGCACCACGTCTGAGCAGGCCTGGAGATGGGAGTCTGGAAATGCTGAAGTTCTGTCACTAGTTGAGTTTTGTGCAGCTCTGCAAAGAACACAGAGTTGGACTTGATGGTCCCCATGGGTCCCTTCCAACTCAAAATATGATTCTGTGAGCATCAGAAGGGTCCAGAACAGTGAGGGACTCATGCATTTAGGTATCAGGTTCTACTGATGGACTTGGAGACCCAATCTCCCTCCCATTCATCCTACAATCCTGTCAGTACAGGAACGTGCCCTATCAAAGCTTCTCCTACTTTTTCCATTAGGGCAAACACATTTTCTCAAAGAACAGATTTGACACACACATCACACCAAGGTGGCACATGAAACCCATCCCAACACAACCAGAGACTGTAAAGCTTCTTGGATTTAGATTTTGTAACAAGGTCTCTAAACTTTCTGGCATGCAGAGTTCCATCTCAAGAGTCTCCAACACAGATTTATACCTCTTATAAACTAATTCAGTCTTGCTGATACAGTCTGATATAACCCACAGATCTGCAATGCAGGTGTTTCACTGAGTGCTACATTATGCTCTTAGAAATCAAATTTCCAGAAGGAGCACGGGCTCCTTTCTACATGTATTTTGTCACAGTAATGAGTGTGCTGGAGTCTGCTTGAGAATTTTTTTGAATTAGATTTCACTGTCAAATAAAAAAGGTACCTGAAGCCAGTTACCCAATTCACTTTGAAGTTAGTAAAACTTCTTTGTAACGTTCTACCTACAAAAAAATTTCTTTTACAGGGTTTACGCTATGCCGGCAATGTACTGGAGTCTAAAAATGTCTTTGTTTAAACTTCTTTAAAAGCCACCTTGGGTGATGATACCTCAACCCTCCTTTAAGTGCATTAGAGCCTTCTGCTGTACAGTGCCAGGAAACTCACAGGATGAGCCCACACACAAAAGGAAATTAAAATGAAAATAATTTTTTAACATCACATCCCTGATTTCATCTCTTTTTAAACCACTAACCCCAAATTTGCACTGAGTCTTTCAACACAAATCCAAATCCAAACTGAGAACAGTAATTTATTTCAAAATTGCCATTAAAAAAATTCCTTTTACAAAGAAAATCACTAGTACAATGAAGAAAAACAAGTTTTGAACAGGTATTAGCATTTGGTATATATTATTCCTCCTCCATTGTTTTCTCTCTAGAGTGTCAGAGAAGATGCAGCAAAGTGTTGTCATGACATAATGAAGTCATGTTTGGAAATTGTGAGTTATTTCAGGTAAGCCTTTGTGTTGCCAAACTCAAATGTAACAGCACTTAAGACTGTCACTTTTTATAATGTTTGCCTATAAACTTTTTTCCAGTGTGGGTTTGAAATGGTGCCCAAAAGCAAACAGAGAACAGGTGGGATTCTGAGGCATGAATCCACCCAACAGCCTCACTGCAAAAATTAACCAGTTCAAACTGTTCAGAAATTCCCAGCAGCACATAAACAACCTATGCTGCAAAGTTAACTCTCCCTGGGACACTACACAAGGATTTTTGCACTGCTCTGAAATTTAGGGACAAATTCGAGCTCATGTCCATGCTGTACCATCAAACCAGTGTCTCCCCTGTGGCTGACAGCAGGATTCTTTCCCTGCTCCCCAGGCAAGGTTTGATGACCTGCTATCACATCCAGCTCCTCCAGCCCTCTTGGAAGCTCTGCCTTGGAACAGGATCCTCAGCCAGCACCAGAGGCCTGTGAACCAGCCCTTTGCTGGGTTTGTCAGGTTAGATAAAGAAGTTCTTACAATGAGGGTGGCACTGGCACAAGTTGCCCAGACAGGCGGTGGATGCTCCATCCCTGGAAACATTTAAGGCCAGGCTGGACAGGGCTCTGAGCAGTCTGGTCTGGCTGAAGATGCCCCAGCTCATTGCAAGAAGGAAGGTTGGACAAGACAGCCTTAAGGTCTCTGCCAATGGAAACCATTCCTTGATTCTAAGGAGGGACAAGATTCCTTTTAAGCAAGCCCTGTAACTGGGGCATTGGTTCCTCCTGCAGAGGTACACTGCCTGACATGAATGACTCCTGTCTGTCACCCCTCAGAACACCAAACAAGCAACAAAGGCACATTTAGAATGACTCTGGGTGTTCTTAAACACTGCAGGACAAGGGACACTGCTTCTGCTATTTTCTGCTCTCAGCTACATCCTTATTAGTACCAGTGGTGCACACAATGTATTTAAACTTTATAGGTGGAGCTGTTGAACAATACTGCCATGGAAAACCAAGCTGCTGTTAAATAAACAGCTGTGAACTTTTTCTCTGCCTGCTCATACAGCCTCACAGCATGGTTTATGCCATCCAGCCATCAAGTGGAGTAAAGACTGTTTGTATAAAAGCCATGACCACAATAGAGGACTGAGGACACTCTGACTGCTCTATTTCAGATTATTAAGATACGCAATTGTATTCCAAATCTCGTTTCTCTTCCAGATTGGGTCACTGAGAGATTTAGACTTCCTTGGATTTTAAATTATTATTAGTCTCCATTTAATAAAATGTTAACAAAGAGCTGCTTATCTTAAGTCTCAAGTCATTTAGTTACTTAGTTACAGAGCCAAATAATGAAACCATCAGCTAATAGCTAACCCCAGCAAAGATTCTCACACAACTCTCCAGAACACAAAAGCCTCAGACCCCATCAAGCCACTTTCACTTCAAAAGGCTTTAGTAAATAACTAAACACTCACCACAGTGTGCCCAGAAGGGTCAACAGACCTGACCTGTCAAGAATCCAAGAGGTTCATTGCAGAATTGAATGTCCCCACAGGGAATGCCAGGCTGCCAACCACCACCACCACTGCTGCTTCTCCTACCCCTCCTGATGGTTTTCTGTCATTGAGGGAAGTCCAGCAAGACCACACTGGATGAACAACATGGAATGGGGATGCCAAATAGGTCTCATGACTTTGCAAGTCAAGCCCCCCAAGGCTTTAGGCTCTCTCCAGGAGGCAGCCCAGGTATCGCCAGTCAGGTGTGCAGCCCTCCCTCTCACCTCCCAGGGACAAAATGATGGGATTCTCCCTTAATTCAAGCTGGCAGACCAACATTAAGAGTATCTCCATGTCCTCTTCTGACAATGGATGATAAAACCAGCCTGCAAAAGACAAGGCCACCAGTTTCGGAATGCAGAGAGTCATTCCTGGCCATGGTGACCATCTCCCATTGGCCAACAGCAAAACAAAGGCTCCTTAGACAAAGGGGCACAAAACAGTGTTTGCAATTCATCCATCAGCTGCTCCAAAGCCACTGGATTCCTGCTGTCCCATTTGTACTGTTACTGTCAGCCAGCTGCCAGCTCTGCCCAGCTCTGACTCTGCCAGGCACCATCAGGAAGTCTCTGCTCTGATAAAACACTTTCCTTTCCAAATTGCTACAGTTCCTCCCATAATTTTAAAATACTAACAGGTTTTTTGTTTTTTTTAATACCTTGTCCCTGAATAAGACTCCAAAGAGCACGAATCATTTCCCCCATCTAATGTATTAAAAAAACCACTTGCTCAAATCTGATGAAAAAGATCTGGGCCTTGTAGAAAAGCTTCAAACACAAAACTTGAAAGAGCTATCCATGATAGTTACAAACATAAATATGTGGCAGATTCTAAGACTTTATTTGTTCCTTTAAGAGAAACTCCTGGGCTGCTCTATTTGATAGACTTTCACAAAACAAAGTGCCAGATTCTCCAAAATAAGTTTTTCCTGGCATGTTCATTAGTATTGTTATCCTTATAGAATAAGGAAGTAATCATCCAATGGGTAAAGAGATGAAACCAGACAAAAAAAAAATTATGTAAGGAACATGAATAATCCTTTTGCCCTGGAAATGAACATTTGCAAAATGAAGTTGCCACATCATACATGGCTGGTGCTCCAGCAAGTGTGGAGCTTCCAGCCACACTGACCTGCTGGAGCTTGGACCTCCACACCATGTCAACTCCTACTGAGTACTACATATACTAAAACCATCTGAAAAAAAGTGAATCTCCTCCAATTGCAGTAACTTGCCAATGTCATCATGGGTAAGGGAAAATATTACACTGCACTATATCTTGTTTTCCTAAGCTTTGAAGGCTTAGAAAAACAAAAAATTCTGGTGAGCAAAGCGTTTTGCCACTTGCCGGACTCTTCTGGAAGAGGAAAAAACTTCTGCATAGGCACCCAAAAATTATCCCCATGTGATTATACCCCATCTGTCTTGGGTCATACCCCTTGGCAGCAGGTAAGAGGCCCCAAGCAGCATTTGGCCCTGACTACAGCCACCCAGCAGAGGAGAGCAGTGGGACCAAACCTCGTGAGGGTGATCCCCTGCTACGCTGGCTGACACAGCGCGAGGGACACAAAAAGTTTCATCAGTGCTTTGATGGCTGCCAAGCAGTTGGCTGGATGCGTCTCACTCACCCCGTGGTTAAGGAAAGATTCATTCCCAAAGAGAAAGAAATCATACTTGTCCAGGCTTTGGGCAGAGATTAAAAATTCCTACAACTCGTAGCCTGCTTGCTCCTACCTGTCTTTA
The DNA here is from genome assembly GCA_013397155.1 of Irena cyanogastra. Classification (NCBI taxonomy): domain Eukaryota; kingdom Metazoa; phylum Chordata; class Aves; order Passeriformes; family Irenidae; genus Irena; species Irena cyanogastra. The sequence continues at coordinate 131,438 of VWZV01012753.1, read as the reverse complement.
CAGACGTGAGTGCTGAGTTACGGCCGCACAACCACGCAGCCTGCGCCACAAACGCCAAGTCACATGCTCGTGGGCTTGGCCGTGTGCTCTGAGCTGCTGGAAGCCAGGCCAGGGAAGACTCAGAGCATGCCAAGTTCAAAGTAAACAGCAGAGAGACCAGCGAGGCCACCTCCTGCTGCTGGGAACTGCCCTGCCACTTCTTCCTGTTTGTCCCCATTCCGCACGGCCTGCTCCTTGCAGGATGAAGAGTTCTTGATCCAGCAGCACCACAGGACTGATCTCCAGATAGGGCAAGAAACAGGAAAGCTCCAGGATGGTTTCTGCACAAAGACTTGGCAACCATGGAGGGAAAGAGCACCCCCAGCCTTGAGGAGCCACACCAAAACACCCAAAATTACTGTGCTGCCTTCTGTATTTTCATCAGTTTGATGAGAAACTAAAGGCCATCTTCAGGATGTGAATGCTTGGTTCCAGGCACCAAATCTTGACCATTTCTGTTTGAGTCATAAACTCCACCATCTGTTACCTAAAGTAACAGAGTAAGAGTCTCTCTGCTAAGTGAGCTAAGGAGTACAACAAACCTAACACACATGTAACACAATCTCAAAAATAATTAACTGCTCTTCAAACTCATTACAGAAGAGTCTTCTCATGTAATCTATTATACAATACAAAGGGGAAATGAATCACATTTTGCCAGAACCTCAAATGAAAAGCTGAAAAAAAAATTAATCTTCTCTTTAAAAAAAAAAAAGCAGAATTTGAAACTAGGAACATTTTCTTATTGTTTCTTCTTTCAGCAAGAGCAGAACTTCAAATCTCCCTGATTGAATTCTGCACGTAACCAAGTGGCAGAGCAATTAAACCAGCTCCTGTTGTTCAACCCAGCCTTAAAGTCTACTTGGGAAAGGCTCCATAATAAGATATACAGCCTTGGGAAAGCGTATGAGCACGTATATTTGGTTGCAAAATGTTTTTCTTGGGTTTAGTATTTTCTTCCATCTATTCCAATCTGTAGCTCTTTTTCAGGTTCTTTATTTGCATTTCAAGAGCAACATAAAACCTGAACAGAACGTAGAACAGCTCCAAACATAAAACCAGAACCCTTTTCTTCCAGGTTTGCCAAAGTCCATGCCCAAGACTATTACTGCTCGATGTGCAAAAGAAATAAATTACAACTCGGAGGTTAAAAATTGCACAATTCAATGTTGCAGTGTTAGTTCTGGATGCAGAGAACATCTATTCAGATTCCCTACAAGCAAGTCAGCAGTTGTTTCTTTTGTACGCAGTCCCATTTTTACTTGACTATACAAATCCTCTTAATTTTAGCAGCTCATCTGGAAGTCTCATCTTGCCTGTTCCCCTGAAATTCATCTCCCCCCGCTTCCTAAAGCGGGATTTGAAAATAGTCACTGGAAACAATATCCCCAAAACATCCTCTCAGCACTTTGGAGAGTCCCATGCACAACACACACGGGTATAAACCACGGGATATTCTCCAAACGCTTCAAAGCCTCAAGGCACACCAGGCTCCCTTTCAACCGAGAGCAATATTTAGGCAAGAGGTATCACAGCTTGTTTAATTCCAGCTCCACACAGAGGACAGTCTCCAGTGGGGACAAAGAAAGAGCAGCACAAGCCCTGAAGTGAAAAGCCAGGCTGGCTACCTGCCCTTCCAGGTGGCACACAAGTGCTCACACAATGCTTCACCTGAACTTCCAGACATCTCCCTCACTCCTGACGGTACCAGTGGCTCCTGGGCACTTTGCCATACTAATGGAAGAGGGTTCAAGTGCTTCTGAATTGCCAGAAGAGCTATTACTGAGCTGTGGTTCACTGCAGATCTATTAGAGAGTCTCCATGTTAATTCTGCATGGCTGAAATACCTGTGCTGCCCTGCTGAGTAAACACTATCAGGGAAATCTGGGTACTTCAATACTGTAATATCTCAACAGCACTATTTTTCATGAATAAACAATGTTTAACAGAACCACGCTCAAAATTTGAACTGGGTGCTTAAAATTATTTTCAAGAACTGTCGGGTGGCATTCAGGATTAGAAGTCGTGTTACTTTCCTTGAAACAAATTAAATATTGCAACACTGAGCAGGGCGCTTTCCAAACTTGCAAAGCCAGTCTCCGAGAGCAGGTTCTGCTCCTGCCCAGCAGCAGGTCCTGCCAGCAGCTCACCTCTCCACACAGCCCATCCTAAAGGAAGCATAGCATGACTTTTTCTACCCCACAACTTTTTACTACAGTTTAAAAACTAAGTTGTTGGGTGTTCTGATCAATTTCTGTCCGTCCAACCACAACGGAACCTCCTACAGCCTTGTCCTGGTGGGTGCAGCCCACCAAGGCATCCCCAGCCACAGCATCCCACTCCAGCCCCACTCAGAAACAGCCACAAGTCCCCTGGGAGAAAGCCTGAGCTGTCACAAAACTCATTTCCTAACTTTTCCTTCCATGTAACAAAACTCTATTCAAAATAGAACAGCTAAGAGAAAAAAAAATTCAAATACAAACCAAACTATGATTTTCTCATCCTCAACAAGCCTCTCATGCTCATTTTTCTCCCTTCCCGTCCTCCAACACATTTCCCTTTCCAGGAAACCCTCACAAATGCAAGCTACTTCCTTGGTACAAAGAAATTTTCCCTTCTTCCCAGTTCTTGTGGCTTTGCTTGACATGGTCAATGTCCTAAACTGATGAGCCAGTTCTTTTGTGGGGGAGGAAAAGCAATAATTACACACAACCTGCAACGTGTGAGGAGGGGAATGAAAGTAGGTCAGGTCTCAACTCCTCAGCTTCACTGGGGTTCACCAAATGCTTTCATTTAAGTCACTTTAAAAATACAATTAAAATAATAATAGCATAGCAAGTGAACAAAGCAGCACTGTAGAATTCAGCTTTCTGTCCCTTTCTTTGATATGGTTAATTGCTTTTCTGTGGTGACAAGAGGCACAAAAACCTGAACCAGCAGAAAATGAAGCCCACGAGACTCATCCCAGTATCAGGTGCTCTGATATTTAGAAGTCCAGGAAAAACAAATCCACAAAAAAAAGGGTTCTTTGGGAAAAAAAACCAAACAAAACAAAACAAAGAAACCACCAGTGATAATTAAGAGATGGGAAAGGACAATCTGGAGACAGACATAATCGGTTTATGAATTATAAGGTGGCTTTGAAAGTTTTAAAAAAAAAAAAATCCACATTTAAAAAAATCCACTCCTCTTACAGAATCTCTTGTTTTGCAACTGTCCTGGTTGGGAAGCACAGTCCCCAAGGAGCAAATGCCAAGGCACTTCTGCTGACACTCCCAGCTCCGACTGAAACCCGAAGGGCCAAACTTCCAGAACAGCTCTGGCACTCCCAGCGCACGTTTCATAATTATAACAGGAGCTGTTGGCTGCTGAACTCCTGAAAATCTGGTCCTTATTTAAGATCTGACTCTTACAAAGTCGCTCCAAAGTTGTTCAGTTGCTCCAACTTCTCTTTCAATCAGCTTAAAAGTCAGTTTAGTCCCTGGTTCTGCAAGACGGCGTCTGCGATTTGGGGAGTGCGCTGTGCCAAATCTCCCCCCAAAAAAACCCCACTGCAAACACACCCTGCAACGTGCTGGACCTAAACTCAAAGGTCTGAGCTCCAAATCAGTCCCCAAATTGCTCAGAGGATGATTTTACACTGGAAGGCTCCGTGCCAAAGCAAACACTGCCTCGTTTCCCACCACCACCACTAACACAAATCAGCGTCCTCTGCAGAAGATGCTCCCACTTGTCCAGCTGGGATTCATGGTTCCTTTTCAGCCTGAATTTTGCACTTCTTTAACTACACTGCAATACTTTTTCTCCTCTAGTCAAACCAGGCGTGCTATTACACACAGACAAGACACAACTTGCCAAAGTGGGTGATGGTTCTTTTAAAAACACAAGGTTTAAACTGCTCAGGAGCACTGCTTCGAAGAAAGTCTCTTTCACTCTAAAGCTTCAATATTGAAGAGTCTCAAAATGTTTAACACTTGAAAAATCTGACATTTCCAATAAGGAATTTTTGTCTATAAATGACAGAAAAATACATAGTTCAGTATTTTTCTAGCATTCCCATCCAATTGTAAACCAAATACTTGTTTTAAGCAAACACTTTAACACTAATCTCTGAATGTTTTTGTTTAAAGGCATATAAAGATCATTTCTAGTGAATCTGGGAAGCTGAATATAGAAATAAACTCATTAAGAGCTCCACTATGGGTATTATTAAAACACCACAATAGTCCATCATCTCATGCCTACACAACCTTGCATAACTGGAGATGTCAGCATTTTCATTGTAAATTCTGCTTTCAGAGGTTTCAAACTTGCCTGTAAAGAAGTTGCTATTTCCCTGCCAAGGAAGAACTATTTTAACATTAGGAAACTATGCATTCATTGGAGTCGGCCTCTGGTTTGGGGTTTTATCTCTACAAGTAGTTCTAAAAAAAAAAAAAAAAAAAGAAAAAAATCTCACAAGTCAGCATCTTTGAAAATCTTCTGTCTCAAAAAAAGCAAACCCTCACTAAAGGAATCAAATTCCCAAAAGTTAATAACTACTATACTCCTACGGAAAGCTTCAACTATAGGGCAGATAAGCCTAAAACATGCAATTATTTCTGCTACTTTGCAAAATAGTAGCCACACTGGGAGACTACCAACTCTCAGTGTCTCATCAACACTGACTGTAAATAACAGCCCTACCCATGTCCAATTAGTTTGAAGCTCAAGACCATGCCCCTGCTAAAGGGCTGCAGATTTTAAACACAGAACGGACACATTAAGACTGATTTAATCTGGCTGCTTGTACAATTCCCCAGAATCTCAGCTAGCAAATCCTGTACTGGGCCAAATAACTTACTGAACCAGATCCCTGAAAGGGCAGCCAGCCCTCACCCGAAGCTGTGGGGATGTCACATTCCTCCATAATGGGCTTTAATAATTGCCCTTCCTTGAAATAAAATTAAAAGAAAAAGAAATTAAAAAGATAAAGCCAGCTCTGATTTAACTAATTGGTTTGAATCCTTAATTTAACTTGCAGATATCAAAGCCGCTGTTCTTGTATGAAAAAGGAAAAGCCAAAACAAAACAGTCAAAAGGGAACCCTGGGTGAACCATTTGCTTTATTTTTTCCTATCAAACTGAAGCAGCATTCTGGTGCTTCCACACCACCTCTGTCCCAGGAAAACGATGGATGTGCAGGGTCCCCCAGCCCTGGGACCTCTCGGCAGGGTGGCACTGGCTGGAGAGGACCCATGGGGACACCCCAGGATGGGGAGTGGGCCAGGGGACATCCCACCACCACAGCATGCCTCCTCCACACACAGCAGCACCTCACAAAATCCCACATCCTGACCCAGGCAGGTCACAGCAGCTAAAGAAGGATCTCCAAGTGGACAGTGCTGACCACCGTGACCACAGGTGACATTAGTCTTCAAGCACTGCCAACATTTTGGCAAAAATGAAGGTACTTTGCTCATATGACTCAACATTTTTGCAGAAAGGAAGGTACTGTGCTGAAGATACTTATTTTTGGATGTTGTTTAGTGCCAGCAAGTGGCTCTGACTGATTAAACCCCAAAGAAAAACTCATTATTCACTTCCACCATAAGCACACATCACCCCTTAAAGGGGGTCTCTCCCCTTCCCTGCTGCTCCTGGGAACCTCCCCAATGCAGGACCATTCTGAACTACTGTGACAGGACACAGAAATAGGCTGTCCCTTGTGGAAAGCTTAAATTAATCCTTTGAAATTTGACCTAAATTAAAAGAACTGAAACGCGTTGTCACCACGCCGGGCTGGGGCTCCGAGTGGGTGCTCCAAGGACGATGTCAAGGCATTGCATGTGGCTAAGAGACCAAATTAGCTCCCCAGCAGGATGATAACACACAGCCTGGGCAAGGGGAGGTCAAGGGAGAGCTCACTATTTATCAAATATATGTCTAAACTAATTATTCAGTTCACAAAGTAACCCTTCAGCCCGTGTGTGCGGTCAGAGCCCCTGTGAAACGCTGGCTATCATCAAAGGCCTGGGCACACACAGGCTCAGAGAATGGTGCCTTTGTACCCACTGGGGGAGGCTTGTTCCTAAATATTTAAAAGCAGAAAAAGTCTTTCTGCTCCCTAGGACAAAAAACATGCACGTAAACACTTGATGTGAGCTATCATTTGAGAGCTGACAGTCCCCACAGAAGTCCCACAGGTCCCGTTTCTGCTCACACAGCTCAGCAGCCTCAAGTTTTGCCATCTCTGCTCGGGAATAAAACACCACAGCTGAGATCCACCACACTCAGGATCCCACAGTATCAGCACCAGCATTACCACTCACAATGGATCAAGATGCCATTTTCAGTGCAAACACCTTCCTAAGGACCAGAGTAATATCCAGGGGTCACAGAGGGATATTTATTTACTCAAGACTGACTGAGAAGAGGCAAAAAGCACAGCACCCAAATGCAGGACATCTTGCACAATCCATGCAGTGGATTACCCTGTTAGGTAAATACTGCTTGAACTAAAGCACACACTTCAGTATTTTTTATACATGGCCAGATACTCTGAAGAAAATTATTGCAAATGTCCCTAAAGTTTGGTACAGCTGAGAGAAGGTATTTTCTTTGTTACAACCAAAGGAACAAATCTCAATTCCTGTTAATGTTGTGTACAGCTTTTCCAATAGTCTGAGTCACTAAGGCAATAAACAATAACAATCCAAGCACCTTGTATTAGAAATAAATAAATAAGTGCAGACAATTCAGGGCATGTCTGTGAAGGAAGGCTCAGGAACAGATCAGCAAGTGTCACCAAAGGTCATGGCCCTGCCGACCTTCTCAGCTGGCATGAAATGTCATAGCTCTAATGACTGCAGGCAGCAGCCCCACTGAAAATTTTCATTATTGGAGCACCTGACCCCCCCGAATTAGCTGTGTCCAAAACGTTTTGGTATTTGCTAAAATAAAAAAATAAGTCTGCTTTGTCTCTGAAAAGATCTTTTGAAGGGTTTTTTGGTTTGGGCTTGGAGAGCTTGTGGGTGGCAGTGATAGAACCCAGAGAAGGTGATTGTGTAAAAACTTGGTTTTATTTTGGTTTGTTTTTTCTTATCAAAGGGTTTAATGAAATACATAAAGGAAGTTTTATTTCCCTAATCTCAGATCTAAATCCCACACAATTCCCTGTATTCTGCAGCATGAAAGCTCTTATTATGCCATTAACGTAGAAGCATTTTCTGATTTTTTTTCCTGTTTCTGGTAATGATTTGGGTTCTCACATCTAAAATTATTTCACATCAGTAACATTCCTGCCCAGGAAAGAAGTTTTAAATCTTTTTTAACAATTTACTCTGACAAAACCCAGATTCCACCCCCTACATATTCAGTGTGTAAGAGACATATATTCTCAAACTGTGCTTTCCAAAATCATAAAAGCCATTCTTTCCCTGAAAAGTTGCAAAATTATCAGTCACAGTTCAAAACGTATTACTCTTCTTCCTGTAAAAACACTTCACCAATCTTCAATCACATTATTTCTGACTTAACCCTAAAACTAGGGGACCTCGCTACAAAGCGAGTCTGAAACCAGAATTATTCATGATTTTGTCATTCTCCTGAAAAGCCAAAAAGGCACCAGATGTTCAATTAACAAATCATAGAGTAAGTGGCAACAAGAGTTAGGCTTTCTTTTCTTTTTATCTCAGGTTACCTTTGAAAGAATAAAAAAAAAAAAACAAGCATTTTTGCTATCAACAATCTCTGTGGCTGACAGATGACAACATTGCTATTCTTTGAGAATTTTTTTCAGGAATGCTTGCTAGGGAAGAGGGCTCATCATCTCTAAATAGTTCATCCCCTGCCATCGATAAAAATGTACTTGGAGTGGATTCTAAAAATGTGTTAGCTGGTGACGTCTATTTTTAGAGGCAGTGGATAGAAACAAATAAGTTTTATTGAGGAATTATTAAATAAAAACGAAGCTGCATCCATGGACATGAGTAGTAGAATGTGTAAAGGCCAAATTCTCTGCAGCAAGCTTGCCAGGTCAGAAATGCTCTGTGGACTATTAGATCAGCTTGACAGCTAAGTTATTAAAACTGTGATCACTCCTCCAAAAGACAGATACGACCTTATGTAAGAAGCCTCACTTCCTCCCCCAGATGCTCAGAGAGCAGGAATGATCCAGCACAACACAGTAAAATCATTCTTCAACACAATCAGCTCACAACAATAAAAAAGCAGCCCCTCCTGAGCTCTCCAGAGAAGAAAAACACTTTGCAAAGCTTGAGGAACGGACAAACCTAGAAGAACATACCAACAAAAGCAGGCTAAAAATAGGAGATTTTATCAAAACACCTCTTTCAACGTGAAGGTCTAGACTGGCTTTTGCTCTCACAGCAATAAACTACAGCTCTTCTATTGAGATCCCAACATTCACACCTTCAGAACCTGGGATCCAGACACTGCACCACCGATTGTGCTTGGATATTAACAGCAACAGGGAAGATTGTCCTGGGTACAAACACCAACAAAGCTGTAATAGCACTTCTGCAGAGTGCCTGGCAAAACTGAACATTCACAAATAAAAACTACTGAGATTCATTTTTCTCCAGACTCCCCAGGTTAAGACAATCCCAAAGAGCAGCAGCCACTCATCCACTTCGCTCCTTGAGACAGCAACACATAACAGCACAAAAGTGCCACAGACTGGTTTCCTTAAAGACCCATTCCTGAAAACTTTCATCTGTACACTTTGATTATACAACGTGATGACAGTCCCAAGTGAAATCACTGACACCACTGGCTTGCACAAGAATAAACAAACGCACGCTTGTACAAACACAGCCCAGGCGAGAGCAGGGAAAGTCAGAAACTGTAACTCTCCAGGGCTGCTCTGTTACTTGCCTTAGATTTACCAGAGCACATGGAATGATGTTGACTTCTACTTCAGATTTAAAATTAACTTCTTTTAAGGAATTAAGTATTCTAGAGCCATTTACCTTCGGGTTCCACTGTAGTGTCTTCAACTAAATTAAATGAAGGTCGAGCCAGGGAAAGTCCAGCCATGGTGACCACCACCAGGCAGATAAGGCAACCCGAATCCCAGCTGACCATCTTTTTAGAGTAAATTCCTGGTCCATTTCCATATCTCCATGTGGACTTTAATCCCATCTGAACTCCTCTAGAGAAGCATGGAGAGAAAGCTGAGCCTTCGGCCAGGGCAATGCCTCCTCCCTTGGAACGACGGCGGCTGCTGCGGGGAGGAGAGAGATTTAACAGTCAGCAAAAACATCTCCAAACACAAACCAAAAACCTTCATAAAGCCTCAAACAGAGCTGAGGTGAGAGGGAGGGGAGCTGGAGGATGGGAAAAATAGTTTTCCAGCTTCAAGAATATGTGAAAAGTGAGTGACTTTTCATCTTCTGTTAGCAGTTTCCATCATCACCTGAGGCGTAACCAAGTCCTCCTTGTTTTCACAAAATCACTTCTCAGCACATATTGAGAGCTATTTTACTGACAGGAAAACATACAGGTTTTCAAAAATGAGAGGCACACACATGTGCAGGCACATAACCTGTAATGCTACAAAATTACCACAATTATACAAATTATATTCTTGTTATTGTTTGAAAGTTTATATAAGTTTGCCTTGTTTTTCATTCCTTCATCTAGGCAGTTCTGCAGCCAGATGAATTTGCAGGAATTCAGTAATTTTCCACAAGAAAAACAGTTGAAAAAATATACTGCCTAGACTTGGAAAAATCTGTAAGACTGTTTCAGCTCAGGACTTCCAGCTCGCCCATGGATGTGCCTTCTTCTGACTCAGTTTAGTGTCCTTTGGAAGCCCCTGAGTCCTGGTCAGGTGAAAGGCTCAAGTCTTTGTAGTTGTATTGGTTTGATACACTTCATTACAGACAATTAAAATCTGTATAAAACATGGTACAGATTGCAGTTTCACAGGAGACCTGCCCAACGTCACTTTCCATCCATACATGCCAAGCTGTGTGCACAAACTTTTCTTTTCTCAGTCTCTCAATGATGCTTACTGAGATATATTTTTCAGAGGTAGGAAAAAAGAAAAAAGTCTATTTTATTCACAATAAAACAAACTTAAATGGATGGAGTTAAGTGGTAATCCAGCCATTGTCTGACCGAGAAGTTGCACCAAAGGAACTGGCACTCCCTTCAGGGGACCCACTGCCTCCACACTGCGATGCCAGGTGAGGGTCAGAAGAGCATCCTCCTCACAGGGTGATTTAACAGCTCAAGCAGAAAATTAGACCTGATTTTCCGCTTCAGAAATAAAAGTAAAACCTCAGTAAATGGATAAAACAAGTAACTCCAGCAATTGTTCTAATCTGGTCAATGATTCATCTTAGATGTGATGAAACTCAACTGAAATTTGGAGAGCACTTGTCTGGAAGGGGAAAAAAATAACACAAAACCTCTTTTTCCCTCCTGCCCTCAAGACTTGAAATTTAATAAAAAAATAAAAGGAAGGGAATGTGGAGATAAAGTAAAACTTCTCCAAACTCCTTGTCACTGGGATTTGGTGTGGTACCTCAGCATGCTGAAACAGACACACAGAGTCTCCTTTTATAAAGCCAACCATTTAAAAAGTTGATTCTGATTTTTATTAGCCTTGTGCTAGCTGCTACGAAGCTCACAAATGCTGTTGAGGCATCTTTTATCTTGGGTATTACACACAGTAACTCCTGGAGTCAGTAGAAACAGGTTTTGGATGACATAAATAAGTCACTTGAGGAAAACAATACAAGGTGAATCCCTGCTACTCCAGGGCAAGCTTTTTCCAGCTCCATTGGTATCACCTCAAAGCCCTGTCCCTCCTGAGAAGATTTCAGCCTGGCTCCAGCATCCCAGACCACAAGCTAGCAACCACCATTAAATTTGCAGTGAAAACACCACCAGACCACTGCACAAACATTTGCAAAGAGCTTGCCCAGCCCTTCTCTAAATAAGCACGGAGCAGGTGTAGAGCTGAAGAGAGCTCTGTCTTTGGGACCAGTTTGTGTGTGAGCAGGACCAGAGCAAACCCCCCTGGATGCTGCCACCCAGGGCCACTGCCCCCCTCGCTGCCTGGAGCTCAGCCCTGCAGCTCAGTTTATCCAGCTGTAAAGTGGGCAGAAACCCCTAATTCACAGCCTGGATGTAATGGTGATTTAATTTCCATAAATCATCCTGTAAACTCCGATTAAAGTCTATGTTGATAAATGCAAAATCCTATCGTGGTTTAGCAGAAAGAAAACATACCAGAACGCCAGCATGTATTCCAGACTCCAAGAGCATTAATTCCACTGACATTCCTGCAGTTTCAGATTTTCAGACTACACTAAACGCCACTGAAAGCACATTTGTGGTTCCTATCCTCATCCTAAATCCTGAAGTGCAGCACGAGGCTGCTTGGCCACGCTCTCCTCACCTGAAGATCTCTGTTGGCTCCTGCACCTCAACATCTGCCGGCAGAAAGAAGGGATTCTTCATCCGCGGGGCAGCAGCAAACCCAAAATCCTGGCTCGCGAAGGTGCAACAACGCAAAAATCAAAGCTCTGCACCCATCCATGGAGCCAAACCGCTCCACCACCGGGACAGCAAACAGGCTTCAAGGATTGCCCTCTCCCAAAAGAAGTGGAGTCCAGCGAAGATGAAACGAAACCAAATTCTTTTCATAGTTTAATTGCCACAGTTGCTGGGGGACGAGTCCCTGGAAAGACCTCCTGTGCTGGATAATTATGTACCTCTATCTCAATGTTTGGAACACAGCCCCAGCATGCTTTTTGGCCTCCACAATTCTGGCTTCCTGACTACAATACCATAATCCCTCCTGGAGTCTCAGACTCAGTGAAAGCCACACGTAGTGTTTATTTTTCCCTTTGAAAGGGAACTCTGTCTCTCTTCTCAGCCTACACTTCGGGGAGGAGTTGTCAGCCCCCAGTGATTGATGGCTCTCCTTGCCACTCGCTCATCAAGTCAATTTTCACCTCGTCACATACCTGCCCAAATTTTCTTTGCCAAACTGACAAGCATGGGAAAGCAGACTGGTTTGGGAGCCCAACCAAATTCCTCCAAGCTGTACTTCAGTTTAAACACACTCGCACACACAAACAAGTAGTACTTGTTCAGCAGTGGCATTAATTAAATTCGATGCTCAGTGTTCTTTTTAATCTACTTGCATTATTGTTTATAAGATGTTTATCACTCCCCAGGGACAGTACGATTTGTAGAGTATGTTAACCAAATCAATACATTGCTCACTGTATAACTTCGCAGCATCTTTCTCAATTAGGCGGGGAATAGCAAAATCTAGGTGAAATGTGGATCTTCTCTCCACCAAGAAACCTCAAGCGCTCTAAAAGCCCAGTAGCTTCGTCAGAAAAATCCAGGTAGATGAAGCTTTAAAGCTAACAGCTTTATATACACAGTTCCACTGACAGAGGAATTCTGTATGGACAGAAAACGCAGAAATATACATCCGTCTATAAAAATATAGATACGCATATATATCTAACAAGACTCTTCAGCAGAATTCAATCTCCAAGCAAATCTGAGCATCACAGCTATTAAACATTAATTCTGAAGGACTAATGGGAACCGGCTGGCAGCTTCAGTACTTTTTCATTGTTTGAACTTCTTTCATTTGCTTTCCAGGACTATCCTGTTTTTCTCAAGTCTTTTGCCACCAAGAGATCGGGGAGAGGGGGGGAAAAAAAAATCTGCATTTTAATTGACATTCCAGAGAGCGGGAGAAGTCCAGAGGCTGCTGATTGCTGTCTATTCAGCCCAAACAGGCTTTTCAGATGAAAATGAGAAAAGGCTAGTGGAAGATTTACAGGGATTTGGTACAAAGGAGACAATAAAGTTTTAAATGTCGATAGCGTTTCACACCAAACGCATAATGGGTCCCAGTTTGAAGGGGCCGTTTTGCATTTAAATATGTATTTCATTGACGATTTTTCTCCCCCCTTATCTCAGGAGGAGCAGTTGTGCCCCGCGGCCCCGCTCCCGCAGCACGGTGGGGCAGGACCGGGCTCCCACCCGGGGCCGGTACCGAGGCGCGGCTGCTGCTCTGGGACCGAGCCCCCTTCCTCAGCCCATGCTGCCCATCCTGCTGTCACCGCTGGAACCGTCCCCAGAGACACCCGTGCACCCGCGGGGATGCGCGGAAGGCAGGGGAACAGCGCTGCTGCTCGGGCTTCCCTCCGCACCGCAGCGGCGACCGAGTGACCACACAGCGACCCGCAGCTCCACCGGGGAGCAGAACGGAGCCCCGCATCGGCACATCCCGCCCCGAGCACCCCCGAGCCCCGCACGGGGGATCCCCGAGCCCCGCGGAGCGCTGGAGCGCGCACACGGCGCGGAGAGCGCGGCGGGACCCCCAGCCCTGCCCGGCGGGACCC